>CM022703.1:752021-865001 GCA_012295165.1 Asparagus setaceus | reverse complement strand
GCAGAGATTTATATTCAATGCTGGGGAGGTATGAGTTTTACCAAGTAATACATCCAAATCCCGGTCATCCTTGCATGATCATTTATTCTTTATGTGCTTCAGTAATCCAAGGGTGAAAAAGTATGGGTTTCCTTTTACATCCCTCCTTTATATATAATGTGAAAGGCTAAAAGACTAATTTGATCCCTGTCCTAGAGCCTCATACTCGAATTGGTCCTCCTAGTTTTTTTTCTCTCAACTTGGTCCTTGTACCCCTTGTTAGATGTAAAGTTAATCCTTTTTTAATTCTCGGTTAAAAATTCCATTAAAAAAATCTTGAAGGGACAATTTTACCCTTAAAATACCAATAATCTCATTACTGTTCCCTAAAAGCCCGTATACCCAAAAGAAAAAAAGAAAAAGAACCGATTACATACAATGAAAAAACACCTAAACCATGGTCATTGCTTTGAAACGTCTCATGACTTGGATCATTTTTTTGAATGAAATAGCTTGAACTAAAATGTGATTTGGCAAAGAACTTTTCTGAATTTTATTTTCTCGGTGGCTATCTGATGATGCCTTGTTGATGTGTTTGGTAATGAGTTATGGATAGAATATTTGGTTTTAAAATTTTTAATATACTCAATAGGAAATATCTATTTCTTATCAAATGCAGGCGTTTCATCGTATACGGCGAACAATTTGTTATCCTCTGCTCGTTCTGAAGCTGCATAAGGCCAAAAGTCTCACAAATTGAATAGTGTAGTTTAAGTTCGTAACATTCCTAAAGGGTAAAATACACTAAACCCCCAAGAACTTTAAGCATTTTGTAGTAAATCCCCAATAAATTTCAAAGTCGCATTAAACCCCCAATAGCTTTTAAAAATTGCGAAACCCCCCCCCAATAAACTTCCATGTCTTGCAGATAACCCCATAATTAGATCAAAAGCTAACATAAAAAAGCATTTTGAAATTATTGGGAGTTTAGTGTAATTTACCCAAAAGATATTGTGGGTTTTCTGCAAAAGTTATTGGGGGTTTTAGTGCGATTTTGAAAGTTATTGGGGGTTTACTACAGAACACCGAAAGTTCATAGGGGTTTTGTATAATTTGGGCCATTCTTAAAATTTTGTTTTTTTATTCGTAGGTGGGGTATTTTAGTCCATGTGATTTTTCTATCCGTGATGATTTTAGAACATGTGATGAATGATTGAGTTCATCATATACAAATGTCAATGTGTATCTATGTGTAAACTCCTACTTTTTATAAATACAACAATGAATTTTAACATGAATTTTGCTTGATGATAAAAGAAAATTAATAAAGTACAATGGCTTCTCAAGTCTTTAAGGGTGATATAGTCGTAAACAAAAAGTTAATATTTAATGGATGTTAAAAAAGGACTTAGTTTGTAACTGAGGTGTGGCATAGGGACTGAGTTGAGAAAAAAAGTATGGGGACTAGCCCCAATACAAGGACCAAATTGGTCTTTTGGCCAATGAGAAATTGGTTGTATTCCTAAAGGCACAAAAAACTGTCAAGTGCCATATGAGAAGGTGACATGCGGACACATAATACTATACTAGTTCTTTACCTGTGCTATGCACGGAATTTAGCATCAAAATTTTTTGCAGTGAAAATAACGAAATACTATAATTTAAACAATAGTTTTATCATATTAAAAGTTCCACTATAAATTAGGAAAAAGAGTTATTTGCACTGAAATACCCCACATTTACTCTATTTTTAACTTAAAAGTTTTCTTTTGTCTAAAATATACCCAAAAGTTTACCTTATTAACTATGGCAGCCAAAGTATCCTTTTTCCCAAAACATACCTCGAAGTTCATAAAAGTTTAACTTTGGAACCCAATTTAGCAAAAATTTGACTTTGATACCTCTTACTCAAAATTCTTTGACAAAATTTTGGTATTAATGTGAAAATAATCTACCAAAATTCCTTTCAGAAATAAGAGAGTAGCCTTGTTGAGAACTCTTATATAGGAGATACATGACCTCCCTTCCTATCATCTAAGAGGTAGATGTGACATCCATATTTTAGGTTCCGTATGCTCAACATAAGCATTCAATCAATAAGCATGAAGAGAACAATTTTACCATCATAAAGCAATCAGACTTAAAATTTAGCATTTATTTCTTATTCAAAACACATCAAAACCATAAGAATACACTTTAAAAGAATTCAAAAGTAATACTTAAAAATTTTCAGAACAACAATACTAATTAAAATTTTATATTCAATTTAATTGTAGAATTTATCTTTTGTTCGACAACGCAACATCAAGACTCTCCTCCAAGCTTTAATATTGCAGACACATCTAAAGCTCTTTTTCTAGAGGCGTGAGGCAATTTCTAAAGCAAGCTTCACCCACATTGTCGTAATAAAGACCGGTTCCTGCAATGAATAATAAGAAAAACAAAGAATTAAGATCTTAAAGCATCTAATTTACAAATAGCTATATGCAATGTTTTAAATGTCGGATGTCGGGTTCATGTCGGACGGTTGAAATTCATGTCGGATAGCGAAAATCGGGGATATGTCGGGGGACATGGACTAAATATCGGATTGCCATATCGGGGTGGTGCGCATATGTATAATGTCATGTCCTAAATGCAATCTAAACATTCCTAAATTCAATTTAAACATACTTTATAAATCAGTCGCAGGGAATGAGGGAGACTGAGAGAGAGAGAGAGAGAGAGAGAGAGAGAGAGAGAGAGAGAGAGAGAGAGAGAGAGAGAGAGAGAGAGAGAGAGAGAGAGAGAGAGAGAGAGAGAGAGAGAGAGAGAGAGAGAGAGAGAGAGAGAGAGAGAGAGAGAGAGAGAGAGAGAGAGAGAGAGAGAGAGAGAGAGAGAGAGAGA
The DNA here is from genome assembly GCA_012295165.1 of Asparagus setaceus. Taxonomy (NCBI): domain Eukaryota; kingdom Viridiplantae; phylum Streptophyta; class Magnoliopsida; order Asparagales; family Asparagaceae; genus Asparagus; species Asparagus setaceus. The sequence goes on along the minus strand of CM022703.1, from coordinate 862,136 downwards.
GAGAGAGAGAGAGAGAGAGAGAGAGAGAGAGAGAGAGAGAGAGAGAGAGAGAGAGAGAGAGAGAGAGAGAGAGAGAGAGAGAGAGAGAGAGAGAGAGAGAGAGAGAGAGAGAGAGAGAGAGAGAGAGAGAGAGAGAGAGAGAGAGAGAGAGAGAGAGAGAGAGAGAGAGAGAGAGAGAGAGAGAGAGAGAGAGAGAGAGAGAGAGAGAGAGAGAGAGAGAGAGAGAGAGAGAGAGAGAGAGAGAGAGAGAGAGAGAGAGAGAGAGAGAGAGAGAGAGAGAGAGAGAGAGAGAGAGAGAGAGAGAGAGAGAGAGAGAGAGAGAGAGAGAGAGAGAGAGAGAGAGAGAGAGAGAGAGAGAGAGAGAGAGAGAGAGAGAGAGAGAGAGAGAGAGAGAGAGAGAGAGAGAGAGAGAGAGAGAGAGAGAGAGAGAGAGAGAGAGAGAGAGAGAGAGAGAGAGAGAGAGAGAGAGAGAGAGAGAGAGAGAGAGAGAGAGAGAGAGAGAGAGAGAGAGAGAGAGAGAGAGAGAGAGAGAGAGAGAGAGAGAGAGAGAGAGAGAGAGAGAGAGAGAGAGAGAGAGAGAGAGAGAGAGAGAGAGAGAGAGAGAGAGAGAGAGAGAGAGAGAGAGAGAGAGAGAGAGAGAGAGAGAGAGAGAGAGAGAGAGAGAGAGAGAGAGAGAGAGAGAGAGAGAGAGAGAGAGAGAGAGAGAGAGAGAGAGAGAGAGAGAGAGAGAGAGAGAGAGAGAGAGAGAGAGAGAGAGAGAGAGAGAGAGAGAGAGAGAGAGAGAGAGAGAGAGAGAGAGAGAGAGAGAGAGAGAGAGAGAGAGAGAGAGAGAGAGAGAGAGAGAGAGAGAGAGAGAGAGAGAGAGAGAGAGAGAGAGAGAGAGAGAGAGAGAGAGAGAGAGAGAGAGAGAGAGAGAGAGAGAGAGAGAGAGAGAGAGAGAGAGAGAGAGAGAGAGAGAGAGAGAGAGAGAGAGAGTTCACTAAACCCAAACCCGATAACAAAAATAGGTTTAAAAAAAAGGGCATATCGGCCGATTTTTCAAAGCTGAAAAATCTGCCGATATGCCCGATATGGCGCCGTTATTTTCGACTTGGTCCTGAAAACCGACATACGAGTTGAAAATGCCCAAATCGTGTCGCTCGAGCCCTCAATCCGACATATGTCGGCCGACATTTAAAATACTGGCTATATGTACATAAGTAGTTTATTTTAGAATTAGTATACTTTTTAATATTTAGTCAATATTCGAGTGAGTTGTTAAGACATATTCATAGATTTCCTCTTCTCAATAGCTACATACAACGAACACTTTATATCTCAGACGTGCATCTTAGTCCCGATTCTAAAAGACGCTTATATAAACGAAAAAATTCAAACTATATGTTTAATGGTTATTTGGATCTAAAGTTGCATGTGAACAATCATAGATGATATTATAAACACCCTTCATGTAACGTATATCCATATAACTACTAAACAGATGTCATAATGAGAATTATTCATAAGCACAAAAAAGGGGTAAATATGAAAATCAACATAGATACATAAATATAAACTATTAAACATATGAAAGCAACAAATGGTTGACAAAAATAATCAAAATATAGCAAAAACAACAAAAGGGTAATGTTAGTACACAAATCAAAATTGTCGAGATTTATACTCAATTATAAAGAAGCACATTCCATCTACTATTTTTTTATTTTTTTTATTTTTGTGAAAATGGATTTTGTAAAGTAATATTTTTCTTCATGTAAGAAAAAGTATTAAAATTAAGTAGGATAAACACATATAACCCTCTCCTAAAAATGTCATAAGAAAATAGTGACTTGATCCATTGTCATCTTAGCTAAAAGAAAAAAAGTGCATAAAAGAGTCCATATTAAAGAGAATGTGTCATAGTATGAATAAATATATAAAAGTATATAAAATTTTAGAAACGTTCATGATAATGAAAAATAAAAGAAACCTAATCAGCTGAGTCAGAAAATTATCCAAGTGTACATCAGTTTCGCACAGGTCAACCATTCTCGAGAGAGAGGATAGATTAAGATAGTCATATATATAAAAGAATCCTTTCTCAATTATGAATTAGATACAAGTATTGAAAACCGATCATGAAGCTAATAAGTAATAGTACACTTAATCAACATCATTGAAAATTAAAAAATGAATATATGGTGATGTAAATAAAATTTGTGACCAAAGTTTATAAGAACAAAATTTATAAATAAGCACAAATATTGTCACGTTGCTACCTCTTGATAAACCTTACATTACAATAAAATTTTCCAAAAGAAAGCAAATAGCTTGATAAAAATTTAGGCATTGATGTTCAAAAGCATGTTTTAAGCATTGTATTGTTTGTTTTGTGTAAAGAGATTGTTTAGGTCTTCTAACAGACTTTCATGTATATTATATATTCTATTTCTTGTTTTGTGCATTAGCTGATTGATTAATTTTATGCATCACACTGATGACATTGATACAACCGAAAATTTATATAGACTTAGAATCAATACCTTATGGCATTACAAAATTTATATAGCCTTAGAATCAGTAGCTTTTAGAATCCCCTTTCAGTTGAAATAGACCAAAAGCATGTGATTTCAATTGCAAAAGTAATAATTTTGCGAAGAAAAATATTTATAGAAAAGGAATAAGATAATTGTTGAGTCTAGGACCTCTATTCAAAACTAAATAATATGAGATTAAACAAAGATTCATGTTTATCTTGACATGAAATAAGATTAAAAAAAGAATAAAATGCAGAAAAATACCGCGTGAATGATGACAAACTCCAAGCAAAAACCTTCAGTAAAAGCATCAGGGACAACTTATGTCGTTGATCACATCCTGCAAAGAATTCAAGAGAAAATTCTTCAAACATTAAACTTCACCATCAAGTTTTAACATTAAACTAACGTCAAGATCAAAGCTTTTAATGATCAAATTTTACAGTAAGATCTTGAACAAACCCAGGATGGGAGTTTTAATTTGGTGATGAGATCGTTCACCAATTTGAAGACAATACCAAGACTTATTGCTAGGCCTAGAACGATTAGGGACTGCGAAATGTTATTTATGACTAATTCCCTTCTTTTTAGTCTGATCGAATAATCACCATGAAAAGACTTAGGAGAATAGGACAGAAGGGACCAAAGCTTTTAAATAAGATGGATAGAAAGAGAGATAATTGATCGTAGAGGGAAAACTATTTCGGAAGAGGACTAGTGAAATAATAATAGATAAAAGGGTTTTAACGGTCATTTTGATTTAAATTAAATGTTTCATGAAAAGTGTAAAATATGAGGGCGATGTTTTAAAGGCAATGCGCCTTAGCTCCTCAGGCGAGGCGATCTTGTAACTTAGGACTTTGCATATTGCCAGGTGATGAAGGTTAATAAGGCGATCACCCTTTAGTGCCTCGTGACCTTGCCTTGGAGCCTCAGGCGCTCGCCTAAGGATGTGATGCAAGGTGCGAGGTGTTTTGTCTCTATTTTAAAATTTTGAGGGTGCGAAAGGTGTCCGATAAAGTAAAGTTTATTTTTGTTACTGAATTTTGTGTTTCTTTTTTATTGTTGACTTTTTGCTATATTTTTTGTTGAAATGTACTTTATTACTTGTAGCATTTTGAGGCCATGCCACAATTTGAACTTTAAAGTTCAAAGTTTGTTGCTTAATTATCTGTGTTAGTAGGTACTAATCAATATTACTATTCAATGTTTGTTACTTACTACTTCATTTAGATGGTTTATGACTTATTAGATTTGTGGCTTTGAAAATTTGGCTATGATTAATTTGTCTTGTTGCTATTTATTGATATTTGCATATTATTTACAATGTTTGTGAATTTTTTGAATATTTATCGCTTTGGTTCACTCAGGCGATCGCCTTTTTTAGCTCCTCTTGCCTCAGGCAACATAGGACCTCATCGCCTTGACCTCGCCTTTTGCTTTTAAAACACTGTATAATGGGTTAAAAGGGTGGCAGAGATTCTTAGGCAGTGGATAGAAAAAAGATAAATAAATGAATGTAAAGCATTGAGTGGAGAATTTGAAAGGGCGCAGCTCTTTGGAGATCTAGAGACAGATATTAGAAGAAGAAATCAGCCGAGTTTAAAAATAAAAATAAGTTAATAATTATTCCTAAAAGAAATTAACAATTACAAATTAGGAAGTTGAAGAGACGCGAGTCAAAAAATGCGCCAAGTGTACACCCAAGTTTTTATTTTATTAGTATAGTATTGATTCACCTAAGAATCCTTATTAAATTAAGTCTATACATAATAAAAAATGCTAATTATAGTCAAATATTTAGTAATACTAATCAAATCGTAATTAACCATAATTAAAAATATAATACTTATCCATAATCTAAAATTGTCACTTGACCCTCCTTAATTTTTTTAAAGGATAAGTTTCATTAAACCACCATTAAGTTTAGATGTTTGACACTAAACCTTCAAAATTTTGAAACCCCCAATGAGTTTGGAAATTTCAGAAAACGTCCACAGTTTTTTTATTTTTTGCATTTAATCCATAACAGGATTACGCCATATTTTATATTGACAAACATTATCCCTCAAGACCATTAAGGGGGCTACATATAATTATCCAAGCCCATTTTCATCTCTACTTTACACTGTTTGGGAATTTTCATAATCTCTATAAGTCACATGGATCTAGACTATGTTTTCCTATTAAAAAAAATCAGGTTCCTTTACTCAGATGGGCGTATACACCTCTCAAATCATTTATCTTTGAACATAGGGTCTAATGCTAAAATTTTCATTTATTTATCTTTGGACCTAGATACAAGCGCATATACGCCTCTCAAATCATTCCTATTTGAAAATTAGCCTATAAAATTACAAACAACCCTTGAAAAATACAAAAATTACAGATAGCCCTCTAAACAATATGTAACTACAAACACCCCCTGAAAAATTTGAATATTACAAACAATCCTGTTTAAATTCTAAAAATTACAGACAATCTCTTGAAAAATTGAAAAACTACAAACATCCCTAAAAATATGAAAATTACAAACAACCCCCTGAAAAATCTAAAATTGCAAAAAACCCTCCAAATCTTAAAACTGGAAGCATGTCCTAAAAATACAAAAATTACAAGCAACTATCCAAAAAATTTGAATATTACAAATATCCCCTTGCGAAACCAAAATTACAAACAACCCCTTTAAAATTCGAAAATGACAAACAATTTCCCAAAAAATTCAAAAAATACATACTAAACTCAAATTTATGGATAACCATTATTAGGGGTTTTCGACCAAAAGTTGTTGGAGGTTAAGTGACAAAATTAAACACTTATTAAGCGTTTTCTACTAAAATTTATCGAGGGTGTTTTGGTCATTTGACAACACATGAATTGACAATGTTAAATTGGGAGTATTTTGCCAAAAGCTTTTGGAGGTTTAGTGAAGTTTCAAAGGTGTTTGGGGTTTAGTGTCAAATGCTAAACTTGTTGGGGCTTTAGTGAAGTTTACCCATATTTCAAAATTTATTGAGAAGGTAGATAAGTAGTTATGTAGATAAGTAGTTACATGTGAAGACCCTATATTTATTGAAGAATAGATTAGCGGTTACTATTGTTACAACGTACCTTCACTGTGAAATTAAGATGAGAGCTAAAATCCTAAATGGACAAGAGAATTAAGTGAAAGACATAATAAATTAAAAACCCTACATCTACTATTCTGTGAGCAAAAGAACAAATTGAACTGCATAAAAGGGTAGAGATGCAAAAAGGAATGGTTTAAATCCATCCTTTATATATATATATATATATATATATATATATATATATATATATATATATATATATATATATATATATATATATAGAGAGAGAGAGAGAGAGAGAGAGAGAGAGAGTCCTTACATCTCAAAAACTGCCATGTGCCTCCCTATTTTGAATTTCCCTATTTTGAATTTGAAATAAAAACTATCCACATTTATTCATGGAGAGAGGCTACTATCCTTACATCTCAAAAAACTGCCATGTGTGTCTCACTAATTTTGAATTTGAAATAAAAACTATCCACACTCGTTTTCTTGTTTTCTCACCCACCCATGCCATGCGTGCCTTCCTGATTTTGAATTTGAAAATTTGAAATAAAAACTATCCACACTTATTCAGTGAGATAGTGTTTTCTTTTTTTTTTCCAGCCACCCATGCAAGCATGAGCATAACGCTCGTATGTCTTAATGATCAATTAATAATTTGACTTAAAATTAAAGATGCATAGTTTTCTCGTCGACATTATCAGTTCAGGAGTTGAAGGTGCTTCTTTACAAACCCTATATGGTGCATACTCTTTTTCCATCTCCCTATTTATTGTTTATAATGACAGAAAGATGTATTCGTTGTGTGCTCTAGCTCATATCACTATTGAAAGTACAAAAGTAACTTTGATCTTTCTGGTTTTTTTATTTTTTCCTTGGGACATCCAAGTATTTTCCCTAGAGATGGGAGTCTTCCCTACCCTAGGATTATGAGGTTCTTAGAGGCTACATTGTGTCCTCCCTTTGTCCTTTTTTACATGGAGGGTGTGTTGTTCTTCCTGTTTGTGATTTCCTTCTTTGCCTTTAACAACTTCCTTGAAATGAATATTTGTTTTAAGACAATTTTTCTTGTTTCAGGGTTTGCAGCGCTTCTGTACTGAGCACAAGATCAAATTATCAAAGGTACACATATACCGGGAACATAGTATTTTTTTGCTTATTCTTTTTAGTGCAAACTACATTGTCAGGCTATGCTTTTGAGAGCATATCTATAAAATTACTTTGTACTGATATTTTTAGGGTTTTTTTATACTTTTTAACCTAAAGTTTGATCCTGATTTATTTAAAAACCCACTCACTTCCAGAATCACCTTTAAACCCAAAGTATCTCCAATGATTTATTTTTAAACCCACTCCTTCAAATACAATGTTTTAGTATATAGTATTTATAGAAATTTATTTAAGTTCTAGATTCTCACCTTTCTCTCCTATCATTCTTAATTCTACATACTGCTCTCCCAATCTTTTCTTCCTCCCTCACCATCAAAGCCATGAAGAGGATGAAAGCCATGAAGAAAATGGTAGCAATTGTGCTCCACAACACCATTAACTAGTTCAAGATCATTGATTTTGTGCATTTGAGAAGATTAAAACTATCAACAAGACTAAATCATCCCTCCTGATGTCGTTGCATCGCAAGGAGATGCAATAGTAGTTGTGCTTTACGTTTTCAAATTTTTTGAGGATAATTTGGGTTAAATCATAGATATCATTCAAAATTGCTTTCTGGTGTCATCTTGTCTTGTTTCTGTTATTAGTTTGTGGTTAGGATGTTTGATATATCATGGAAATGAGATGGTGTTGAGCAATTGGTGAATTGAAAATGATGAGTGTTCATATTATAGTTTGTGGGTAAGGTGTTTGGCATATTGTGTGAGTAAGATGTTTTGTTGAAATTTAGTGAATAAGATATGATTGAACATTTCTTGTAATCGATTGAGCTGTATCTGGTTTGTCATTAAGCTCTTTTTCATGGGTTTATTTGGTAACTTGTTGCGCTTGGTTGATTTGTACTCGTAAGGAGCTATACTTTTTTCAGAAAGCGCTATAAAAATGCCATAATGAGGTATACTTTGCAATAAGTAGCTATAAATTTGTTCTAAAGAGCTATAATATATTGTAAAGGGTTGTGTTTTAAATAGACAAAATTAGGACATTCTCAGATTCTATATTTTTTGTGAATATATAAATATATACTACTTTTTGTTTATTGTACTCAGACATTTCCTTACAAAGAGAGTCAAAATATTTGATTTTTCTTGAAAATGATATAACTTGTAAGGAACTATACTTTATCCAAAAGAGTTATAGAACTGTAATAAAGAGCTATACTTTATTAGAAAAAGTTATAAAACTGCAATAAAGAGCTATACTTTATTAGAAAAAGTTATAAAACTGCAATAAAGATCTATACTTTTAATAAGTAGTTATAAATATGTTATTTGGGGTTAAAATATATTGTAAAGAGTTATACTTGAATCAAAATTATGAAACTCTTATAATTGTAGCTAAACATATGTTCCTTTTTAAATATTGTCCTCAAACATTTCCTTGCAAATAGACCACAAATGTTTGATTTTTCTTGCAAATGACAAAACTCATAAAGAGCTATAAAATACTAATAAGGGGCTATACTTTGCAATAAGTAGCTATAAATTCATTATCAAAGGTTATAATATGTTATAAAGAGCTATACTTTAAACAATCAAAATTAGGGCATTCTAAGCTTCTATATTTTTTTATAGTTCTAGTTAAATATATATAGTTTTTACTTATTGTTCTCAGACATTTAGAATCCAAGCAATTGATTTTCTTATAAATAATAGAACTCATAAGGACCTATACTTTAAACAGAAAGAGATACAAAACTACCATAAAGAGCTATACTTTGCAGTAAGTCACTATAAATATGTCATAAGGAGCTATAATATGTAGTAAAGAGTTATATTTTGAACATTCAAAATTAGAACATTTAAGCTTCTATTTTATAGTTGTATCTAAACACATAAGAATATTTCTGAAACATCATAGATTTTTGAACATTTAGGCACAATTTTGAAGCACATTTCTGAACACCACACATTGTTGTAGAACATGAACACCGTATAACTGAAACTTTAACAAAGCTGAAACTATATATGTAAGCCAACCTGATACACTATCAATCATTTATATACACATAAATCAACATGTCATACACATGTACACACATATATACACCAAACAAGTACCAAACAAGTATCATGAAGAGGCCATTTCTTCTTCAGCCGTGTTGCAACATCGACGTTCTTATCTGCTTTATCATACTATGTTGTCGGCATGTTAACGACCCTTCCGATAGAGGTATAGCGACATACTTTGCTCTCAGTAGCTCAACTGCAAAACCCAAGTCTCCATCCTTCAAATACCCAACAATTATTGGGTCCTGAGAAGTTGGGCTTCTATGAGGCATTTTGTCAAACACCTTTTGTGCAGAGATCCCATCTCCAACCTTATAGTATCATGAAAGATTCATTCATTTCAGCAAATATTTCCAGACAAAGTAACTTCTTCGAACAGAGACAATGAGCTCAAGTTTAGATTTGCGTGGTTAATCAGTGTCCCAAAGAGTATTTCGACTTCAATTTTGATAAGCCATTTTAGCAGACAGTTGATGAGTATTATTGCTTCCCTTAGATACAGAGTTTCTTTAACCAAACATTTCATCAAACACCTTAAGGAAGCTTGTTATACAAACTTAAATGGATGAAAACCCCTTGGCATCGAAGAGGCATTGTAGGTGACGAAGAAGACGGTCGGTCCAATTGAGAGGGTAGGGTGAGAACGGAGTCGAGAAGGGAGTTCAAGGTGGAGGGAAGGTGGGAGGCAGACGAGATCAAAAGAGGAGGAGAAGGGGTTTAGTATTTTGGGAGGAGTAGGAGAGTGATGGAGCTTGAGGGGTAAAACTTAAGGTTCAGAGAAGAAGAGATAATTAAAGGAGATGGGTGTTTTGGGATATTCAAGTGTTTGTGGTAAATAGAATATAGAAATACCCAGTATTAGATAAGTTGGGTTTAAAAATAAATCATTGGAGCTACTTTGGGTTTAAAGGTGATTCTTGAAGTGAGTGGGTAAATAAACCCAAACTTTGGGTTAAGAAGCAAAAAACCTCTATTTTTAGTTGCTATTTCTTTTTCTCTTCAAATATCCTATTTTCCACATCTGTGTTTCCTCCAAGCATACAGCAGAAGCACTGTTTCATTGACGGATAAAATATTTGATTGTTTCTTCATTTACTGATTGGTTTCTTCTATTTATATGGCTATGCTTTATCATAAAGTTGAAGCTTTTTAATGGAGTTATTATTCCTTCAGATTGATCACATGTTCTTCACTCGTGTATGCTCAGAAACAGCTGGTGGATTACCAGGTGCATGCTTTATCTGTCTTTTCCTGTTATCAAACTTTTAATTCTTTTGTTGGTTCATATTAGGCATATCAAGGAACTGTATTCTATCTGAAAGGACCAATTAGCAGTCCCTTTTTCTCTGTAGAATAGTAATTCCACTATGTACGAAAATATAATGCATAAAATTTGTTTATAACTTTTTGATAATATACAGGTCTTTTGCTAACTTTAGCGGGCATTGGAGAAGAGGGAATGTCCGTATGTAATCTGTTAACTCTTTTCCTTGTCTTTCTTTTGGCTATTTCTGGAGTATGCCTGTTTGCTAAATTATTCCAGTATCTATGATAGGTGGCACATATAGTTTCTGATAAGTAGCATATGGGGCCCTTCTTTAAGCTTGTTTTAATTTTTTTTCAGGTTAAGATATGGGGCCCTTCTGATCTCACATATTTGGTCAATGCAATGAAATCTTTTATTCCGCATGCTGCCATGGTTCACGCACAGAGCTTTGGGGAGTCGCAAAGTAACGCTGGACCTGCTGTTTCATTTCCTGATCCTGGCAGGATTACAGATCCTATTGTTCTCATTGATGATGAGGTGGTACGACTGTCAGCTATTCCATTAAGACCTGCCCAGTCCAGAGGTTTGCGAGATGCCCTTACTAATTATGAAATCTGAGCTTTTAGCATCTATGTTTTTATGGTCTTTAAAAGAACGCATTTCATCTTTCATTTCATGTATGTCTGTGTGATCTTATATTTTTTAGTTATTTTGCAACCATATCTTTATTTCAAGCAAAAATGGGCAAAAAATAGTTAATTAGTTCTTATGATTTATTGGATAAAACTAACTTACAATTGTCAGTCTTATCATTTTAACAAGCATATCTCTTTAACATACTCCACTTTGGCGCAAGTTTTAATGGAAAAAAAATATGACTATTCTTGTCAAAGATGAGTTTCATAGAATGAATTGAGAGTCAATTTATTACATATGTCATCAAAAGATTCAAAACCAAGTGGAACATGACCTAATAACTTAAGAATCATCGTTGATCTAATCTATACATTGTTAGGTAAAGATCATATTTGCTAATAATCCAAAATTTAAAGAACATGTGGGAAAATTGTTATGGCAAGGAGAAATATGTTATCTCTTGAGAAAGCCTGGGTATAGATATGTTATAATCCCCGTAAAATTTTGTGGTTTCTGCCTATAGTTAAGGAAGTGAAAGTTGACCCTCAATCCTTTGCTAATGATGCTCACATGATATAACAGGTTCAACCTTAAAGCCTGGTGATATTGCTGTCATCTATGCCTGCGAATTGCCTGAAATTAAGGGAAAGTTTGACCCAGATAAAGCTGCATCTCTTGGGCTGAGACCAGGACCAAAATATCGTGAATTGCAACTAGGGAATTCCGTCATGTCCGATCATCTCGACATCATGGTAAGTTGAATAAATCTATTACTTGAAGCTCATAGTAGAATTTTGGCCTCTTGCATTACATCTTATAATACTACTGCTGGAGACTGTTTATACTAATTTTCTTGCTAAGCTCTCAGCCAGAAAAGTTGATTTTGCTAATACCTTTAAATCAGCATGTTTCAATATCTTTTGACTACTATGCTTCCTTTGTTGTTTAAGCTGAATAATTATATCTCTGTAAAAATTCATATGCAACTTTAGTTATTGCGCGTGAAATTCAGTTTCTTGCTCTATATTGCAGGTTCATCCAAGTGATGTTCTTGGTCCTTCACTACCTGGTCCAATTGTTCTTATTGTTGACTGCCCAACACCAGACCATATGGTGGAATTATTTTCTCTGCAGCCTCTTGAATGTTATTATGTGGAGTCTTCACATCAGCCAGGAGAGGGCATGAGATCTGTGAATTGTATAATTCACCTGAGTCCAGCTTCTGTAACAAGGAATGCAGATTACCAGACATGGATGAAAAAGTTTGGCAGTGTGCAGCATATCATGGCAGGGCATGAAATGTGAGGTTCGATGCATGTTTCTGTTGTTTCTGTTCTTTTTACTTTTTAACATAGAAGAGTTATTTTCAGTTGATTCCTTTTCTCATACCTTTTTTTTATTCCATTACTTTTATCTAACTTGTCTTGCTTGGATTAATGTTATACTGTAATAAAAGCTCAAGGCGTGTTCTAAAAGTTCAGGTTGTTGAGGTTCTATACACACACACTGCTGGCGCACACACACACATATATGTGTGTATATATATATATATATATATATATATATATATATATATATATATATATATATATATATATATATATATAGAGAGAGAGAGAGAGCAAATCTCATATAAACTTAAGTTGATAAGGAGTGTCCACCAACTTTTATATCCATTGATCTTGCATTGAGATCCGTGAAATCAAGATGCACACAAATCTCAAAGTGGGCTTTATATCTTTCACGGATCCCAAGGCAACATCAATGGATAGAAAAGTTGGTGTATGACTATTCTCTATAAACTTAAGTTTATAGAAGATTTGCTATATATATATATATATATATATATATATATATATATATATATATATATATATATATATATATATATATATATATGGGATATTGAAACATCAAATCAAATCACATTGATCTTGTTAAAAATATTGAGTTTTGCATTATATATATATATATATATATATATATATATATATATATATGTAGTAAATCTCTATAAACTTAAGTTTATAGGGAATAGTAAACACCAATTTTTTATCCATTGATGTTGCCTTTAGATTTGTGCCATCAAGAGATGCACAAATCTCAAAATGGGCTTCATATCTTTCATGGATCCCAAGGCAATGGATAGAAAAGTTGGTGGATGACTATTCCCTATCAACTTAAGTTTATAGAAGATTTGCTATATATATATATATATATATATATATATATATATATATATATATATATATATATATATATATATATATATATATATATATATATATAGCAAGGCTCTTATAAACTTAAGTTGATAAGGAGGAGTGTCCACCAACTTTTATATCCATTGATCTTGCATTGAGATCCGTGAAATCAAGATGCACACAAATCTCAAAGTGAGCTTTATATCTTTCACGGATCCCAAGGCAACATCAATGGATAGAAAAGTTGGTGGATGACTATTCCCTATCAACTTAAGTTTATAGAAGATTTGCTATATATATATATATATATATATATATATATATATATATATATATATATATATATATATATATATATATATATATATGGGATATTGAAACATCAAATCAAATCACATTGCTCTTGTTAAAAATATTGAGTTTTGCATTATATATATATATATATATATATATATATATATATATGTAGCAAATCTCCTATAAACTTAAGTTTATAGGGAATAGTAAACACCAATTTTTTATCCATTGATGTTGCCTTTAGATTTGTGCCATCAAGAGATGCACAAATCTCAAAATGGGCTTCATATCTTCATGGATCCCAAGGCAATGGATAGAAAAGTTGGTGTATGACTATTCTCTATAAACTTAAGTTTATAGAAGATTTGCTATATATATATATATATATATATATATATATATATATATATATATATATATATATATATATATATATATATATATATATATATATAGCAAGGCTCTTATAAACTTAAGTTGATAAGGAGGAGTGTCCACCAACTTTTATATCCATTGATCTTGCATTGAGATCCGTGAAATCAAGATGCACACAAATCTCAAAGTGAGCTTTATATCTTTCACGGATCCCAAGGCAACATCAATGGATAGAAAAGTTGGTGGATGACTATTCCTATCAACTTAAGTTTATAGGAGCCTTGCTATATATATATATGGGATATTGAAACATCAAATCAAATCACATTGATCTTGTTAAAAATATTGAGTTTTGCATTATATATATATATATATATATATATATATATATATATATATATATATATATATATATATATATATATATATAGAAATCTCCTATAAACTTAAGTTTATAGGAATAGTAAACACCAATTTTTTATCCATTGATGTTGCCTTTAGATTTGTGCCATCAAGAGATGCACAAATCTCAAAATGGGCTTCATATCTTCATGGATCCCAAGGCAATGGATAGAAAAGTTGGTGGATGACTATTCCTATCAACTTAAGTTTATAGAAGATTTGCTATATATATATATATATATATATATATATATATATATATATATATATATATATATATATATATATATATATATATATATATATATATATATAGCAAATCTTCTATAAACTTAAGTTGATAGGGAGGAGTGTCCACCAACTTTTATATCCATTGATCTTGCCTTGAGATCCGTGAAATCAAGATGCACACAAATCTCAAAGTGAGCTTTATATCTTTCACGGATCCCAAGGCAACATCAATGGATAGAAAAGTTGGTGGATGACTATTCCTATCAACTTAAGTTTATAGAAGATTTGCTATATATATATATGGGATATTGAAACATCAAATCAAATCACATTGATCTTGTTAAAAATATTGAGTTTTGCATTATATATATATATATATATATATATATATATATATATATATATATATATATATATATATATATATATATAGCAAATCTTCTATAAACTTAAGTTTATAGGGAATAGTAAACACCAATATTTTTATCCATTGATGTTGCCTTTAGATTTGTGCCATCAAGAGATGCACAAATCTCAAAATGGGCTTCATATCTTTCATGGATCCCAAGGCAACATCAATGGATAGAAAAGTTGGATGACTATTCCTATCAACTTAAGTTTATAGAAGATTTGCTATAGAGCCTTGCTATATATATATATATATATATATATATATATATATAGCAAATCTTCTATAAACTTAAGTTTATAGAGAATAGTCATACACCAACTTTTATATCCATTGATCTTGCCTTGAGATCCGTGAAATCAAGATGCACACAAATCTCAAAGTGGGCTTTATATCTTTCATGGATCCCAAGGCAACATCAATGGATAGAAAAGTTGGATGACTATTCCTATCAACTTAAGTTTATAGGAGCCTTGCTCTCTCTCTCTCTATATATATATATATATATATATATATATATATATATAGAGAGAGAGAGAGAGCAAGGCTCCTATAAACTTAAGTTGATAGGAGAAGTGTCCACCAACTTTTATATCCATTGATCTTGACTTGGGATCCGTGAAAGCAAGATATGCACAAATCTCAAAGGTGGGCTTTTTATCTTTCACGGATCCCAAGGCAACATCAATGGATAGAAAAGTTGGTGGATGACTATTCCTATCAACTTAAGTTTATAGGAGCTCTCTCTATATATATATATATATATATATATATATATATATATATATATATATAAATGGGATATTGAAATATCAAATCACATTGATCTTGTTAAAAATATTGAGTTTTGCATTATATATATATATATATATATATATAGAGAGAGAGAGAGAGAGCAAGGCTCCTATAAACTTAAGTTGATAGGAGAAGTGTCCACCAACTTTTATATCCATTGATCTTGACTTGGGATCCGTGAAAGCAAGATATGCACAAATCTCAAAGTGGGCTTTATATCTTTCACGGATCCCAAGGCAACATCAATGGATAGAAAAGTTGGTGGATGACTATTCCTATCAACTTAAGTTTATAGGAGCTCTCTCTATATATATATATATATATATATATAGAGAGAGAGAGCAAGGCTCCTATAAACTTAAGTTGATAGGAGAAGTGTCCACCAACTTTTATATCCATTGATCTTGACTTGGGATCCGTGAAAGCAAGATATGCACAAATCTCAAAGTGGGCTTTATATCTTTCACGGATCCCAAGGCAACATCAATGGATAGAAAAGTTGGTGGATGACTATTCCTATCAACTTAAGTTTATAGGAGCTCTCTCTATATATATATATATATATATATATATATATATATATATATATATATAGAGAGAGAGAGAGAGCAAGGCTCCTATAAACTTAAGTTGATAGGAGAAGTGTCCACCAACTTTTATATCCATTGATCTTGACTTGGGATCCGTGAAAGCAAGATATGCACAAATCTCAAAGGTGGGCTTTATATCTTTCACGGATCCCAAGGCAACATCAATGGATAGAAAAGTTGGTGGATGACTATTCCTATCAACTTAAGTTTATAGGAGTCTTGCTCTCTCTCTCTCTCTCTCTCTATATATATATATATATATATATATATATATATATATATATATATATATATATATATATATGGGATATTGAAATATCAAATCACATTGATCTTGTTAAAAATATTGAGTTTTGCATTTTCTTGTAATTTTTCATTATACACATTAAAGCATATAGGGTCATTGGTAGCAATTCCTCTAATCAGTCTTATAATCAAGCTCTGACTATATGGTCAAACATACCTACTATAATGATATAATGAATCTTCATCCTCTAATCAATTTTACAATCAAGTCTCATTTATTTGGTTAAACATTCGTAATCAACGACTATAGACTATCTGTGAATGCATGCACACTCATGGACATGTGTCGGTGTACTTGGAACCATCTGCTTTTCAATGCCTTCCCTTGATAAATATCATTCAAGCTCAGCAATCAGATACTGTTAATCCCTACACTTACGAGGCTAGTATTGTTGTGCTTGATATTTCAGCTACATCAGTCAATAGTCTGCATACTGGTTGAGGAAAACAAAAGCTTTATGATGAAGACATTACTTTTTCAGATGTTTTTAACTTTTGTATACTAGTCTTGAATAGTCAAAGTAACAGATCACTGAATTCTTATTGGGCTCTTATCCATAAGCTCCCTTTATTATTTGATAGGAAAAACATGGAAATCCCTGTCCTCAAAGCTAGTGCAAGAATTTCATCAAGACTCAACTACCTATGTCCTCAGCTCTTTCCTGCTCCAGGATTTTGGTCTCCGAAGAATAATAGCTTCTTTCCACAGCCCAATGGTTATTGTGAGGTTTGTTCATCAATCATTATTGAAGTGCATCCTAGTCAGGTTCCGATTATTAGCTCTATTGACATGATAAAGTGCTGAACAGTTGGTTAATTTTTCCAGGATTCTTCTCCAGCTTTGGCTAACAGAGTTTCAGCTGAAAATCTTCTCAAGGTATGGAATGAGGTCATGAGTTTATAAATTGTGTACCATTATATAAATGAAGATTATGTTATATGACCAACTGCCTGTGCTGTTCTATATAGAATTTAATAGCCTTAAGTTCTTTCTAATTGTCATACATGTTAAGTATTTTACTACTATTAATATGTTCTGTGCACAACTTTCAGGATGCTAACACATTATGTCAATAATTGCATGTTTCTGTCGTGTGTGTCCACACACTGACACTAAAACCAATAATTGAGAATACAATAATTTATATAGTACAAATTTTCATAACATGTCAGCAACTTAAATGCAATATATACCTGTATTTCGTGTTTGTTTTGTACATTATTGTGTACGTCAAGCCAATCAGGGCAAGAAGAGCACAATGTATCAGTAACTTAAAGGCACACATCTGTCCATGTGTGCTTGCGTAGTTGCGTGTTTGTAAGTATCACATGTTTCTTTTGTACGTTGTTGTTTTCATCAAGAGGTGCATGAATGACACTTAATTTGTTTATTCTTTTTTGAGGTAATCTACAATATTAAGTTAATAAGGTTGAAAGCTTAAAAACATCCATTCCCTTTTCTTCTTTTTAATTCTCTTTTTCTTGTTTTGTTTTTTCCCCTGTGCTTTTCCTTTGTCACATTTCTCAATCCAAACCCTGTGATTAGTGGACATCTAATTTCTAATATTAAATGTTCCCGTCTACCTCAGCTTGCAGTCTGGATGCTAATAAAAAAAATTGGGAAAGGTATATGATATTCTTTCTATGTCCTACATAAAGCATCTAAATCATTTTAGCATTGTCAGTCTGTTAATGCTGACATTGTTTAATAATCTTGTAGAGTTTGTAACTTGCGCTATTTGAATACTGTGGGCTGATAACTATATGCTGCAAGTTAATTTGCTGCTATCTTTCTGTGAAACATAAACTAATTTGTGATATCTCCTGAATCTTTTGCAGCTATTTCTATACACTATGTCTTCTTGATGGCCTTGTGCTTTAACCAATTTTGTTTTAGTTTATGGTTTCTCATTTCTTGTTTTTATTACCATTTTATTTATTTTTTTGAAAATTAGCACCACAGTAAATGGGCATGCCTTATTTTATTTTATTTTTGAGAAATTTTTGAAAATTAGTAAAGTGCTTCCCTTCTTTTTATGCTCCAGTTTCATCTCCGTCCCCTTTCTCAGCTGGGTCTCGACCGCTCGGCTATTCCAAGCATGATTGATCACAAAGAGATTGTTGATGAGCTTCTAACAGAAATTCCTGAAATTGTTGATGTTTCAGAACATGTCAGTCAGTTTTGGGCTGCAGAAAGTAAAGATGCGATGCCTAAGAAAGCTGAAAATATAATCATGGTGGAAGAACCATGGATGAATGAAGCTTCATGCAGTCCCAAGGCGAATTTTGAACTTGTAAGATGCAAGGAGAGCACGTATCTTGTAGATGGCAATGAGAAGAATGGAGTTGCTCAGAATTTTGATATTCCTCCTTGTTTGGAGAATATAACACGGGAAGACATGGAAATTGTTCTTCTGGGTACAGGTTCATCACAACCTTCCAAATATCGCAATGTCAGTTCTATTTTTGTCAATCTTTTCTCAAAGGGAAGTTTGCTTCTAGATTGTGGAGAAGGAACTTTGGGACAGTTGAAAAGAAGGTTAGTCTGAACTACAAAAACTATTTTACAATTTGATTATTGTTTCTTGCTGCTCTTACTGACTAATCTTGCTTCTTTGTGTCAGATTCGGTGTGGAGGGTGCTGATAATGCTGTTAAAGGTTTAAGATGTATTTGGATTTCTCACATTCATGCTGATCATCACACTGGTCTCGCAAGAATACTTGCACTGCGGTCTCAATTGTTAAAGGATGTGCCACATGAACCTTTGCTTGTGATTGGTCCAAGATCACTGAAGAGGTTTTTAGATGCTTACGCTAGGCTCGAAGACTTAGATGCACTGTTCTTGGACTGTAGGCATACAACTGAGGCTAGCCTAGATTCCTATCTCAGTGCCAGCAATTCTGAACACGATAAATATCAATCTCTAGAAACTACATTATTTGCTCAAGGCAGTAGAATGGAAAGTTTGTGGAAGAGACCTGGGAGCCCAGTTGATATTACCATGGCTGAACCACTTTTAATTAGACTGAAGTCGATACTTC
The DNA here is from genome assembly GCA_012295165.1 of Asparagus setaceus. Taxonomy (NCBI): domain Eukaryota; kingdom Viridiplantae; phylum Streptophyta; class Magnoliopsida; order Asparagales; family Asparagaceae; genus Asparagus; species Asparagus setaceus. The sequence goes on along the minus strand of CM022703.1, from coordinate 842,812 downwards.
GTGATGCGGGTCTAGAAGCTTTATATAGTGTCCCTGTCATACATTGCCCTCAGGCTTTTGGTGTTGTCCTAAAAGCTGCTGAGAGAATAAATAGTGTCAGAAAAGCTATACCGGGTTGGAAGCTTGTTTACTCTGGTGATACTAGGCCTTGTCAATCCCTGATAGATGCATCTGCTGACGCAACAGTTCTTATACATGAGGTTAGTAATCTTTTAACTCTTATCTTTGCATACATCTAGTAAGTTTGTAGTTAGTTTATGGCCATGGCTTCATTGCAAGAACCGACAAAAATTATGTTTGTTTATACAACAAATTAAAAGCCCTTTCCCAATTTTTTTGGGGTCTACTACATGAATCATTTTCTTTATTGGCCTCGACTAAGGACCATCTCCTTAATGAAGTTACAAGCATTTTTGCGCAATAGGTAAACACATAAAGTGGAAGATGAAGATGCAGTAGTTCAAGAAAGTATCCAGTGGGCCGTCTCTACCACTGGATGTGATGATGTGGTGTTCCCACCCAATAAAAAAGAGACAGCTTTCCAATTATCTCAATCATTTTTAACTGCTTAATTTTTCAAGCCCTTCTCTATATTATTCCTCACCTCCTGTCTCGCATCTCTCCCACTCGGCCACCAACCTCTGCCTCAAATGCGACAAGGTGGAAGAGCGCAAGGGTGCGGGAAGGTGGGTGCTGGATAAACTTACCGCTCTGAAATTTTAAACTTACAATGATATAGAGACCCAAACCCTTGATACTTTAATATTGATGCATAATACAGAAAATCCCCAATTCTAATACATTTATATATTATAGAATCTCTCAGATTATTGTTGCTTGGATTGCAGCCTTTACGAACTGAACTTGATTAATCTTGAATTTGTGTACCAATTCTTAATTCTTGACCTAGTTGATGAGAAATTTGGTGGGGAATTTAAGATTGCTTTTGAACTAGGATCAAAAAAAGAAACTGTGTTTAGGAGAGATCACATAGGCGATTAAAATGCCACAGATCAGTCGAGAAATCAGCCTCCGACGAACAAAACGCCACCTTCTTTGGTCTCCTTCAAAAGTATTTGCAAGTAAGGTCTCATCCCACAACTATTTTGTTAATATTTTATCACATTGTTGGGCTCTTTCTTCACAAGGAATATGGCTGCAATCTAATGAGGCAACATTATCTCGAAGGTTGTGGCTCTCATCACCGTTATAGCATCGGCGACGGCAGAGTGGGGAGGAAGGGAAAGGGTTAGTGAAGGATTAGAGATAGGGTTGAAAAGATAATAATTGATGTTAATATAATCAGAGAGCTGTCTCTTTTTTATTTGTTGGGGACACCACATCATCACATCCAGTGGTGGGGACGGCCCACTGGATACCTTCTCCAGTAGTTCATATTCTCGTGAATTCATACCTGACAAGTTATGTTGTACCAGGTCACACCTATTAGGGATAATGTTTCTCGGCGTGATTTAGTCATATTATTAAATACCTTTAATGTTGAATAAACATGTAGTAGCATTACTAGTATTTTGCCAAATAGGTGATGTGTCGGCGGGCGATCATGAGGGTGACTCCGATAGCTTGTAGTCCCTCATCTGGCTTATGCACTCTTCTACCGAGCTTCACTACTAGTACTTTGCCCAAGTGGCCTTTTGTATGATTTTGGTATTTTGTGAGGGAAGTGCTATATGTTGTGTCTATATGTTTCGTTAAACTATTTTTAATGAAATGCAAGGGGATCTCCCACTGTTTTTATAATTTAAAAAAACATGTAGCAGCATTTTATTCTCAATTCTGGATGGCAACTACCTAATAACACCACTTTTTAGATAAGCATCTGATTTGTTCTATTGTTTGCCTCGTATATAACATGCTGATTTCTATGGGTAGTACATAATTAGGGTCAACAGAATGCATGTTGATGATCCTTCTAATAGTATAGACATAGATAAGAAGCTACAGATATTGGGTAAAGTGTCAGTTTCCTTTGTAACACTTTGACCAACCCATCATGTAAATACTTTAGTTTCAAGAAATTGAAAAACCAATTGTCATATTTTTGACGTCATTGTCACAATTATGTTCCTCACTATTGTTTCTGCAGGCGACATTTGAAGACAGCATGGAGGAAGAAGCAATCGCAAAGAATCACAGCACAACAAAGGAAGCCATAGGGGTTGGTTCATCAGCTGGCGCATATCGCATTGTACTGACTCATTTTAGCCAGAGATACCCGAAAGTCCCAGTGTTTGATGAGGCACACATGGATAGAACTTGTATCGCTTTTGATCTAATGAGCATCAACGCAGCAGACTTACCTGTTCTTCCTAAGGTGGTTCCATACCTTAAAGTTCTTTTCAGGAATGAAATGGCTGTCGACGAATCTGATGACATACAAGATGTGGCTGTGCAATGATAAGTTCAGAGGGGATTGTGTTTCATTTGTTTGAAGTATTTATGTTGATTTGTTTCCATTTAACTTTTCAGTTTAATTTGTAACAATTTTGTTAAAAAGATTTGTAATTGTTTTATGTGCACATGGATATGATATGAAAAGGTAAAGTATAAGCTCAGGCAACTGATTCTTATGTTAAGGTATCAGACAGATTATATACTTGCAGTCTTGCAGAAATTACGGGGACAGTAAGCTTGTACCCATCCAAATTAGTAGTCCGAACATTTCATATTGATGATCTTTACATTAGGTAATTGTGTTTTTATTTTTATTTGAGAAATCTCTTCAATATGCCATTAACAGCATATTAAGAAAGTCTCAAAGAAAACCGAGAAATATTTCGGGTATGTTTGGATACCATAGTGATTTTTGTATGGTGTTTTCAAAACACCATGGTGTTTTTCTCCAAAAGTGTTTTTAAAACACCATAGTAAGTGTTTTTGGTCAACAATAGTTTGACCTTTTATAATATTAATATTAAACATACTATTAATGTATTAAATATTAATTATAATATAATCTATTTTAATTAAAATATTATAATATTATATATATAATTAACATGTTATAATATTATATATAACTAATAGATTATAATGTTGTATACTGTACATATTTGTAATATATGTTATATTATAATACTTAAATATTATTTTTAAATACTAAGATATTTAATTATTTTTTATATAAATATGTTTTGTTATTAATATAGTAACTTTTATTAATAATAATGTATTAACATTATCTTTTATAATATAATATAATATTATATTATGATATTGTTATTATTATTATTATATTAATATTTGTTATAGTATATGTAATTTATCATTAATAAGTTATTTACTTTATAATATATAATCATTTTGTCATTATTTTATAATGTAATATATTATTATTTATTATATAATATATTATGAATATATTAATATTTAATCTTTTATTCTTAGAGGAGTTATTATGTTATTATTAAATATTATTATTTCATAACATGTTAAAATTTTAAATATATTATATAATATATTATTCAAACATTAATGATATATTTTATTAATTAAATAATATAATAGAATAGTTTTTGTTATATAATTCAATACTATATCATTACTATAGGATTATTTATTAATAATAAATTGTTATCTATTATTTTATCAATATATTTTCTTTTATTATTATTTACTATTATTTTAATATATAATATATATAATAGTATTTAAGCTATAATTATTATATTATATTGATTATAACAATATATGCATTATTAATTAATGATATTAAACATAGTATTGATATATTAGGAAACTAATATAATAATGTAATATATTAAATAATATAATATTATATTATATTATATTATGTTATGTAACAAATATAATATATTTTTATATTATTAATATATTTTATTAATATATTAAACTTATTAATATTTACTATTAATATTTAAATTATATTATATTATATTATATTATATTATATTATATTATATTATATTATATTATATTATATTATATTATATTATATTATATTATATTATATTATATTATATTATATTATATTATATTATATTATATTATATTATATTATGTTATGTAACAAATATAATATATTTTTATATTATTAATATATTTTATTAATATATTAAACTTATTAATATTTACTATTAATATTTAAATTATATTATATTATATTATATTATATTATATTATGATATTGTTATTATTATTATTATATTAATATTTGTTATAGTATATGTAATTTATCATTAATAACTTATTTACTTTATAATATATAATCATTTTGTCATTATTTTATAATGTAATATATTATTATTTATTATATAATATATTATGAATATATTAATATTTAATCTTTTATTCTTAGAGGAGTTATTATGTTATTATTAAATATTGTTATTTCATAACATGTTAAAATTTTAAATATATTATATAATATATTATTCAAACATTAATGATATATTTTATTAATTAAATAATATAATAGAATAGTTTTTGTTATATAATTCAATACTATATCATTACTATAGGATTATTTATTAATAATAAATTGTTATCTATTATTTTATCAATATATTTTCTTTTATTATTATTTACTATTATTTTAATATATAATATATATAATAGTATTTAAGCTATAATTATCATATTATATTGATTATAACAATATATGTATTATTAATTAATGATATTAAACATAGTATTGATATATTAGGAAACTAATATAATAATGTAATATATTAAATAATATTATATTATATTATATTATGTTATGTAACAAATATAATATATTTTTATATTATTAATATATTTTATTAATATATTAAACTTATTAATATTTACTATTAATATTTAAATTATATTATATTACATTATTTTTGGGTTTTTCATAAAAGTTTTGAACTTATAAGGTGGTTTCATGAAAAACCATATTAAATAATATAATATTATATATATAATTAACATGTTATAATATTATATTATATTATATTATGTTATGTAACAAATATAATATATTTTTATATTATTAATACACTATATTAGACATTATATTAACACTCTTAAAACTTAAAACACATTTTTAATGTTTTGAACTAAATGTTGTGTTTTTAGTTTTGATATTGTAGCCTAACAAAACACCATGGTATCCAAACGCTATCTCAGTTATTTATGCCTCGTAGGTTTCATCTGTCATCGATTTCTTCTCGGTTGGATTGTTCCAATTATTATACAGTAAATACTTGCAATCTTATATTCTGCTAGGTGTTCAATAAACTGTTAAAAGCTAAAATCCATAGCGGGATCTTACCTCTGAGATGTTCTTCTTGGTAATTTCTTTTCTTTTGGTTTGGAAATTAACAAATAGCAACCGGAAGAAATGGCTTGAATGATATCACTCCAGATTATGATGATTGAATTTAAGCTACTATTTCTTTTCTTTTGGTTTGGAAATTAACAAATAGCAACCGGAAGAAATGGCTTGAATGATATCACTCCAGATTATGATGATTGAATTTAAGCTACTATTTCTTTTCTTTTGGTTTGGAAATTAACAAATAGCAACCGGAAGAAATGGCTTGAATGATATCACTCCAGATTATGATGATTGAATTTAAGCTACTATTTCTTTTCTTTTGGTTTGGAAATTAACAAATAGCAACCGGAAGAAATGGCTTGAATGATATCACTCCAGATTATGATGATTGAATTTAAGCTACTATTTCTTTTCTTTTGGTTTGGAAATTAACAAATAGCAACCGGAAGAAATGGCTTGAATGATATCACTCCAGATTATGATGATTGAATTTAAGCTACTATTTCTTTTCTTTTGGTTTGGAAATTAACAAATAGCAACCGGAAGAAATGGCTTGAATGATATCACTCCAGATTATGATGATTGAATTTAAGCTACTATTTCTTTTCTTTTGGTTTGGAAATTAACAAATAGCAACCGGAAGAAATGGCTTGAATGATATCACTCCAGATTATGATGATTGAATTTAAGCTACTATTTCTTTTCTTTTGGTTTGGAAATTAACAAATAGCAACCGGAAGAAATGGCTTGAATGATATCACTCCAGATTATGATGATTGAATTTAAGCTACTATTTCTTTTCTTTTACTCTAAAAAATTCTCACAATTCGACCCCACGTTTTTTTTGTGCGTGCATCCTATTTTACTTCGCCTATATAGCCTTTCAAATTTACTAAAAATCAAATTACATTGGCAGTAAAAGGGGTAGTGACGTGTAGAAGCCTCGCGGCCCTCGCCTCACGCAGCAGACTCATCTCCTCGGTGACCAACTACTCTCTTTATTTGGTTTTTACCACCTGTGGCCTCTTCATCTTCCCTCTTCAGACTCTTCCCCAAAAGAGGAGGAAGGAAAAAAAAATAAAAAAAAATCCCAACAGATCCAGGATTCAATAATCTTTTTCTAGGGTTTCGAATCGACCATGGATTCGAGCAGGAGAGCGGTGGAGGCGTACTGGAGATCTAAGATGGTCGATGGGGTCACATCGGACGAGGACAAGGTCGCTCCCGTTTACAAACTGGAGGAGATCTGCGATCTGCTGAGGACTTCTCATGTTAGCATCGTCAAGGAGGTTTCCGATTACATCCTCAAGCGGATTGATCACAAGAGCCCCGTTGTCAAGCAAAAGGTTTGATGATTTGGATTCTTTTTTTTTTTTTTTCTGATGTCTAATTTACAAAGCTTATCTAATTGCGTAGACCAATCTGATTCATGTTTCAAAACGTACTATTTAGCAATTAGACCCATTTTCTTGAATGGCATCACTCCAGATCGCAATTATTGAATTTAAGCTGCAAATTTTATGAAAGATCGAATCTATCATGTTGCAATTAAAAGTAGAGAGCAAATGGCTTGAAGCATTGAATGGCATCACTCCAGATCGCAATTATTGAATTTAAGCTGCAAATTTTATGAAAGATCGAATCTATCATGTTGCAATTAAAAGTAGAGAGCAAATGGCTTGAAGCATTGAATGGCATCACTCCAGATCGCAATTATTGAATTTAAGCTGCAAATTTTATGAAAGATCGGATCTATCATGTTGCAATTAAAAGTAGAGAGCAAATGGCTTGAAGCATTGAATGGCATCACTCCAGATCGCAATTATTGAATTTAAGCTGCAAATTTTATGAAAGATCGAATCTATCATGTTGCAATTAAAAGTAGAGAGCAAATGGCTTGAAGCATTGAATGGCATCACTCCAGATCGCAATTATTGAATTTAAGCTGCAAATTTTATGAAAGATCGAATCTATCATGTTGCAATTAAAAGTAGAGAGCAAATGGCTTGAAGCATTGAATGGCATCACTCCAGATCGCAATTATTGAATTTAAGCTGCAAATTTTATGAAAGATCGAATCTATCATGTTGCAATTAAAAGTAGAGAGCAAATGGCTTGAAGCATTGAATGGCATCACTCCAGATCGCAATTATTGAATTTAAGCTACTATTTCTTTTCTTTTGGTTTGGAAATTAACAAATAGCAACCGGAAGAAATGGCTTGAATGATATCACTCCAGATTATGATGATTGAATTTAAGCTACTATTTCTTTTCTTTTGGTTTGGAAATTAACAAATAGCAACCGGAAGAAATGGCTTGAATGATATCACTCCAGATTATGATGATTGAATTTAAGCTACTATTTCTTTTCTTTTGGTTTGGAAATTAACAAATAGCAACCGGAAGAAATGGCTTGAATGATATCACTCCAGATTATGATGATTGAATTTAAGCTACTATTTCTTTTCTTTTGGTTTGGAAATTAACAAATAGCAACCGGAAGAAATGGCTTGAATGATATCACTCCAGATTATGATGATTGAATTTAAGCTACTATTTCTTTTCTTTTGGTTTGGAAATTAACAAATAGCAACCGGAAGAAATGGCTTGAATGATATCACTCCAGATTATGATGATTGAATTTAAGCTGCAAATTTTATGAAAGATCGAATCTATCATGTTGCAATTAAAAGTAGAGAGCAAATGGCTTGAAGCATTGAATGGCATCACTCCAGATCGCAATTATTGAATTTAAGCTACTATTTCTTTTCTTTTACTCTAAAAAATTCTCACAATTCGACCCCACGTTTTTTTGGTGCGGGCATCCTATTTTACTTCGCCTATATAGCCTTTCAAATTTACTAAAAATCAAATTACATTGGCAGTAAAAGGGGTAGTGACGTGTAGAAGCCTCGCGGCCCTCGCCTCACGCAGCAGACTCATCTCCTCGGTGACCAACTACTCTCTTTATTTGGTTTTTACCACCTGTAGCCTCTTCATCTTCCCTCTCCAGACTCTTCCCCAAAAGAGGAGGAAGGAAAAAAAAAAAAAAAAAATCCCAACAGATCCAGGATTCAATAATCTTTTTCTAGGGTTTCGAATCGACCATGGATTCGAGCAGGAGAGCGGTGGAGGCGTACTGGAGATCTAAGATGGTCGATGGGGTCACATCGGACGAGGACAGGGTCGCTCCCGTTTACAAACTGGAGGAGATCTGCGATCTGCTGAGGACTTCTCATGTTAGCATCGTCAAGGAGGTTTCCGATTACATCCTCAAGCGGATTGATCACAAGAGCCCCGTTGTCAAGCAAAAGGTTTGATGATTTGGATTCTTTTTTTTTTTTGCTGATGTCTAATTTACAAAGCTTATCTAATTGCGTAGAACAATCTGATTCATGTTTCAAAACGTACTATTTAGCAATTAGACCCATTTTCTTGAATGGCATCACTCCAGATCGCAATTATTGAATTTAAGCTACTATTTTTTTTCTTTTCTTTTTGGTTTGGAAATTAACAAATAGCAACCGGAAGAAATGGCTTGAATGATATCACTCCAGATTATGATGATTGAATTTAAGCTGCAAATTTTATGAAAGATCGGATCTATCATGTTGCAATTAAAAAGTAGAGAGCAAATGGCTTGAAGCATTGAATGGCATCACTAGAGATACGATGATCGTATTGAGGCTTCAAATTTATGAAAAGACTGGCCTCATCGTTTTCCCGGGCGGCGGTGAAAGTAAAACCCTTTTTTAATGGCGGCATAGTAACTATAGATGTATAGATTCTCAAGTAGAAGCTCTGTATCATCTCAAATTTAGTGCATCAGTATTTGTTGATGGGGGCTTTTTTCACTAAAAAGTAGTTTTTCTTTTATTTCGTCGTTAGACATTTGGGCCTGTTATTTCATTGTGAAATCTTTGAGAAAGTTATCTGTTTGATGGTTTACCTGATCAGAGGGTTGAAACTTGTTTAGGAGCATTATCAGAACAATCTATGATGATATAAGAATATGAGCACGATGTCCGTAATTTCAACTCTTGGGTAGGATTTGATTGGGACTGGTATGTCGTTGTAAAATTGTACAGCATTTCGTCATGAGAATTTTGAGACAATCGCTTGTTTTACATGTTGGATGCTAACATGAAACTTGCTTAGTAGTTGAACTAGATAATTTTACAGTTCTCTGCCAATGAGGGCTGCATTATAGGTAATGTGCAGTGATCTTAAAATGAGTCGCACAAAAACTCAGGTAAGAACAGGCTGTAAACTTACTGAGAGAAAAGTGGCTATCTGTCCTTTTTTGGTATTGTGGTGGAGAGTCATCCTTTGTTTTGCACTGTCTAGCAAAACCAGCTGTTAACTTGCATTTGAGCTGGTAATAGATGCAAACTAGAATATTAAGTCTTTGTTTGTGCTTGTCATAGGCTCTACGTCTGATCAAATATGCAGTGGGAAAGTCTGGTACGGAATTCCGCAGGGAAATGCAACGTCATTCAGCAGTAATGCGCCAGCTGTTTCACTACAAGGGTCAGCCAGATCCCCTTAAAGGAGATGCCCTTAATAAGGCTGTTCGAGACACAGCTCATGAGGCTGTGTCAGCTATCTTTTCTAATGAGGACAACAAGGCAGTGACACCGGCAGAAGGTATCCAAAAGCGTATTCAGGGTTTTGGCAATACTAACTATCAAATGCCTACAGAAGAGAAGAAGTCGTTTCTCAGTGAAGTTGTGGACATAGGACTGAGCACAATTGCTGCTGCTAATTCCATCAGGAAAAGTGACAACGGGAGTTACAAGAGCCCGAATCTTCGAAGATCTCTAACTACAGAAGTAGGTGGCCGAGATAGATATGCAGGAAATGATTATTACAGTGGAGATGATTCTTCTTCTGGTTCTTCAAGAAACATGTCTTCAGGGATGTGGGGCCAAGATTCGAGAACAGCGGCAACAATTACAGCATCTAATGAAGAAACAGCTTCAAATCATACAGGGATTAAGAGTCGTGAGGAGAGGCTTTTGGAGACCATTGTCACTTCAGGGGGTGTACGTATACAACCCACTCGTGATGCTATCCAGGCTTTTCTCACAGAGTCATTGAAACTTGATCCAGTGGCTATGAGTCATGCACTTGAGGTGAAACTCCACTCGCCCCTATGGCAGGTATGTTGGCACTATAATGGATCTTTTATGAATTCTGATTGATATTCAAAGTTAACTAGACACTTCTTAATTTAAATAGAGGGGATTCAAAGATTTCATTTGGTTGAGTATATACACATACAAACTCAATGCGAAATCAGTTTCTTTTCTGTCTCACTCCAATCCCAAGTTTCTAGGAGCAAAATCATTTTCAAACAATTTGGTTTACGTCATTTCATTCTCTTAACATCCTTGGTTGGAAAGTAGAGGGAAGGAGAATAAAAACTAAACTGAATCGTTCTCGTTTGCTAAATTAAGTAGGCTTTATAAGAAAGATGAAGGTAGAATAAAAGCTGGTTCAAACTGGGTTATCTAATTCTCAATCTCAGACATGGTACTATCAGTTCTACTAACTTGCTGTTGCAACATAAGAATTTCCTGCATGCTTGTTTCAAACAAGAGGTCAGATTTATGAGCAGAGTTTTCCATACTTGTCTCTAAACTTATAATATTAAAAATTAATTTTACATAAAGTTTTTCCAGAAATTAAAGACCACAAAGATCTTGTTACTCTATGTTTACTGTAAAAACTATTGCAGTTATATGTTTGTTTCTAAGTTCCATATACCAGTAGAATATCAGAATTGACATCTGCCACATTAAAACTGGGCGACACTTACTTGCTGTTTATATATAAGATCTCTCGACTAAATTCCTGAAGGATTATTAAACATACTAAAACCTTGTAGTATCTTTTTTTGGGTGAAAATTAAAATTGTTCAACTATTTAGTACACTAGAGTCAATTAAGATTTATTTTAAACTTATGAAAGAGAAATGTGATTTTGTTTTGTTTTGTTTTGTTTTTGTTTAGTTGAAGTTTGACACTCTAGAATTTAATTGTTTTACAATAAACCCATTTGGTACCAGATTCCAATATTTCCAGTCCTACACTACTCGAAGATTTATTTTAAACTTATGAAAGAGAAATGTGATTTTGTTTTGTTTTGTTTTGTTTTGTTTTTGTTTTTGTTTAGTTGAAGTTTGACACTCTAGAACTTGATTGTTTTTACAATAAACCCACTTGGTACCAGATTCCAATATTTCCAGTCCTACACTACTCGAACTACAGAATTACTGATTTGAATTACCTAAAAGAGCTATCCCTACCCCTATTGGTATCGAGATCTTAAACCTATTTGAAATAGCATAAGATGCCATCTCATTATTAACATACTAAAACCACATTTACCGGACTGCTTTTACGTTAATTTGTTTGCAAGTTGTTCAAATGAAGAAATTATATTCTGTTTAGTGTGATTACTAAAACTATGTGATTACTAAAACTGTATTTTGTTTGGCATTGTCAGGTCCGGATGAAGGCCTGTTGTGTCTTGGAATCAATTTTGAGGAAAAAGGATGATGAGCATTTTTCCATTATAGCATCTTATTTTAGTGAGAGGAGAGAATCTGTGGTTAAATGCTCTGAAGTACCTCAAGTTTCTTTGAGAGAAAAGGCAAACAAAGTAAGTAACCTCATTTTCCTTTTTGTCCCCTTTGAAATGCTGTTCAGAGTTATTCTTGCTATATTCAGTATGTCTTGCTTTTCGCTCCTCAGCGTAGGAGTGCTTTTTCTTGTGCATTTCTACCTATTTCCTTGGATTTCCTGTACTTGTACCTTAGTATTTTCATAGCATATCATTTTTAATATATTCAAGGTTTAATGTGAAAAATGGTTATTGTTGTATGATTCACATTCAATGATCTAACACTTTGAATATGGTTTAATCAAAATTCAATCCATATTCAAGTTGATGGGAAAATTAGAGCCATTGTAGTGTATCGGATTTTAAAATGATATTTCTTTTCTGCATTTCACTTTCAGTCAGCAGTTTTCTTCTATTGCGCTCATATTCCCTCTCTGGGTGCCACAAGGAGTACAAAACTGGTGAATGGGATAATTGCTTGTGTTCATGTCTCAATATTTTAGTTTTCTCTTACCCTTCACATTAATTTGCTTGTGTTCTAAATATCAGCCAACCCCCGGTATATAGCGGTTGCACCAGACAACAGGATCGATGCTGCTTATTTATAGGAATAGTATGGAAGACACCTTTTTCTGTTGTGCCCGTTATAGATAAATATGACGTTCTATTGGACCATATATGGGTAAGAAAAACGGGTTCAGTAGCGATACTTGGGTTTACTGTAATCTGTGTTTTTTTCTTTCTGTTTTTTAAGTTATAATCTGATAAAATCTACATTCAGAGCCCAAAGCATCCAAAACTTATTAATATAGGCACACAAAGAACTAAAATCTTATCCTCTGAATCGATAAAAAGAAAAGAAAAGCATGATTTTAATCTTCTTAAGTTGCGTCTATGGTTTGTCATCTTTTCCCTTGTTTACCTTTTTATAATAGTTCATTTTGCCTATTTATGTTTGTTTGTTTCATTATCTTTTTTCTCTTAACTTTCCAGGTCAAATTCCGGCTTAATTTTGGTTTTCCCACTTTTTGTATGTTACTGATCTGTTTAATGCCTTCTTTTCTTTAGGTTTTAAGCCTTTTGGATGGGGACCAGATTTCTGGAACAGGGAACCAGGTGGAGCAATCTAATGCAAGACCCATGCCAGTTCCAGCTGTTCAGATGCCCGACTTAATCGATACAAGTGATGCAAATGATTATGGAACTGAATCCTTAACACAGAAGCATGTTGACCAAAATATTGGAAACCTGACAACATCTGGTTCTTTGGTTGATGATCTGTTTGGAGATGGCCCTGTTGCTGGTCTGAACAGCAGTGAAAATAGAAGTGAAGATGACCCATTTGCAGATGTATCTTTCCACGTAACCGAAGAGAAACAACATGATGACATATTTTCGGGGTTGACAGTTGATGTTAACAAATCTGAGAATGAGCAGAAAGTTAGTAAAGAGTTTGGATTGCTCGACGCTTTCAGTTCCAACTCTGATCTTCTTCTGCAAGAATCAGAAACGAAAACGAGCAATGAGCATGACTTGATGGCTGGTTTGTCTCTTAACAGTAATGTGCAAGAGAAGAACCAACCTGGAGCTTCTGGAGTTCCCTTTATTGGAACTTCCTTTGTTGATGCAATAAATCTGTCCAGCCAATTGCCTATGAACCAATCCAGCCAGGGTCCTGTGAGCAGTGCTCTAAATGGAGGTGTTGGTTCAAACTCCTTATTCCCTATGGCTGCAATGCAGTATAATATGCCCCAAAATATGATGTTCAATCCATCTTATGCTAACCAGCCAATGAACTATGCCGCCATGGGGGCTTTCCTTGCACAGCAACAACTACTATTTCAAAATGTAGGAAATATTAATGCTGGTTATGGGCATGCTGTTGATGGAAGTCACTCAGCATTACCTGACATTTTTCAACTTTCAAACAATCCAGTACAAAGCCATGCTACAACTCTAACCAGCTCGAAGGAGGATACAAAAGCTTTCGATTTTATTTCGGTGAGTTCATTCTTCTTTTACCCAAATAAATAAATTCTGTTTCCTATTCATTCTCCCTTCTGAAACTATCTTCTACCATAAAAAAGGATCATGCTAATAAACGTACTAGAGCTGCTGGATGTTGAGACGAAAAGTTGTCTGAATTTGACTAGGAGAAAGTACTAGAACTGCTGGATGTTGAGACGAAAAGTTGTATGAATTAGTCCAATAGCTGTCACAGAGAAGTTTTTTTTGCTCAATTGCACTTCTTATGCATATTAATTGTCTGTATACTGTATTTTTTTTAATTAAGAGAATAATCCATACACGATTCTACAACATAGCTTCCATGTCAGTCTTAAAAAGGATACAAGTAAACATGCTATGACTAACACTGGTTGATATTCATTTTCTCAATGTTTATTTTCTTTTTTCTCTCCCCTTCTGAAGATGTATATTCTTTTGTTATGAGCCAAGTCATTTGTTATTTTCGAAGAACTATGGGCAAAAGTCCCTGTTTGGTAGTTTCTTTAATACCTTTAAATGTTGGTGCTCTTGGTCTTCAACCCTATGTGGGTGGTGTCTCCTTAAGTAAGTCTCCATGCATAATATTTTTTACTGGCTTATGTTGCAGGATCATTTATCAGCAGCTCGAGATTCAAAAAGAGTATTGTGAATGTAATGTGACAGCGATATGGACACTGAAGCAGCTTCAAGTATTTCTTTTGCAAAAATGTTCCTTGCCTCAAATTACATGAACTACTGTCGTCATCCCCTCCGAATGCGCAGCCATATTTCAAATGTTTATGTTTATTAGTCCTGTAGATGTGAACATGCATCCCATATTTTGAAGAGAGGTGTTGTAATATATATGTGAAATCAAGGCCAGATATTCAATTCTCATGAATTTCTATTTGTTTTCCCTGCTAATTGCTGTGTTGGGGCTTGCATTCTTGGTAGTGTGTTATTTATACTTGACTTGCTTTGTTGTTGATATAGGCTTACAGAAATGGTAATGAATAGTGAACAGCTGTGCGGGGCAAAAACAATGTTATTACTGAAGGCAGTACATTGCTTCGTGAAATTGTAATGTTTGTCCTTCCATCTGTTGGTTGTCAATTTTATCTCGGTTTGTAATTTTGAGCAATGTGTTTGGTTATCAATGATTTGTTGAAGGTATACGTGTTCAATATTTTTCAAGTTAATTTCTTTTGTTTGATTGTGGATAATTGATGCTCTAAAATTTTAGAGATGCTTGAGACCTATTTTGATCAAAAAGCCTTAAAGCATATCTTGAGCTGTGTATGTACTTTTTATATGGAAATCTAAAAAGATTTGTCGGTTCTCGTGTCTGCAGAACTTTGTTTTCTAAACTACAGAATAAAAAGATCTCAAGAAGTTCTCTGATGTTCGGCTGCCCATGACTGAAGCCGGGACGTTTGGCTAATTTTATTTATCTTTTTTTTAATACCTTTTACAAAAGGTTAATTAAAGATACCTTGCTGAAAATCTTCAAATCCTTTGATGTATATCCTCCGCAACTAACTCTCTAAAATCTTCAAAGTTAATCTGTTACCGGAAGATCCTAACAAACTCCTACTTATGCTTAACCTTTTTATTCACTCCCCCCATCCTCTTCTCCTCACACTTGCACCTTCTGCAACCTTTACGTACACCACCAAATCAAACCAATGGAGAGCACTCGTGCGACCGGTCAGATTGTCCCAATGGAGACCGAAACAATGAGGAAGGAGGAGACGCAGGCCCCCGCGATGGTTCAGAACACGGTGCATATGCCCTTAGAAGTGGTCAGAGTAAAGAAGAAACGTCGTAGTATTTTGGGCCAAGTAGTGCAAGTCATTCTCCGAGCATGTACTGCATTGTGCATGATCCCAACTGTCATCTTGATGGTATTGCACAATGAGGACATTGAGATCGTTGATAACAGATACGTCATTTATGCTAGCTACAGATCATCTCCAGCTTTTGCGTAAGCTAAAACTATAGGTACTAATTTATAGCATAACGTTTTATAACTATATATTGATAACTCCTTTTTTTTTTTTGGTAGGTACTTGGTGGTGGGTGCTGGAGTTGCCGGATGTTACTCTATTCTCGGTATGGCTCTTGCCTTCTGTAGTCCAAGAAATCGATTCCTCCACGCTCTTGATATGGTAAAATATCTTTACTTCTTTTTCTTTTTCCCCTCATATTTCTAATTTTCATAGCTATTAGAAAAATTATTTTAAGGGTAGCCTTGGCGCAACGGTAAAAGACGAATTATGGAAAAATAAAGTATGATTAATATCTTAAACCTTGGCAACTTCATATAAAGGTAATACATCAACTATGATTAATATCTTAGACCTTGGCAACTTCATATAAAGGTAATACATGAAAGTTTGATTTACACATAGATAAGACAATTATTTTAAGAATGGTTAACTATTGAAGTCCTATACAAAGATGTTAAGATATAGTCTAGTTTCCCTTGTTCTCTCACTTTTTTTTTGATATGTTAATTGTATCTTTTTTACTTCCTTTTCATTCATTTATTTATTTTTTTCTAATAATTAGAAATCTCAATCAGGAATTCTCTAAAAGCATGACAGCCACATCTTTATGAATTTATTCGGAACCTAAAATTTCTTTTTTCAACTTTTACCAAAATAAATGAACTCCAAATACCTGCCCCATACATAATTTCCCTATAGGCACTCTGTATCTAGGTTACTTAACTTACCAAATTTATTTATTTAAAAAAAAAATGCAATTTTAACTATTACTAATCTTTATACTGCATTATTTCAGATGGTTCTGGCTCTGGCGATGTCAGCTTGGTCGTCTGCCGCTTCTGTTAGTTATATTGGATTTTTTGGAAATGAAGGATTGGCGTGGGCCAAATTCTGCCCTTACGTGAAGAAATTTTGCTTTAATAGCACATTTTCCCTTTTCCTATCTTTCTTTGGTTTGATATTTCACTTTTTAGTTTGTACTTTGTCCTCTGCTTAGCCCAGAGCAAGTACTCTCAGAGGTATTTAGTGATTAGGAGTCCTGAGTGAATAATGTCTCATAAACATTTTATCTCTGTGCCCTTTTGTTTTGTTTTGTAGTTATATGCTTTGTTTTCTATGCCGACATGATTAAATAATGATGGTTGGTTAGTATCCTATTCTTTTACGTTGGTGTTTGATTGTGATTTATCAGCTTTCCTTGAGATTGCCTACAATTTGTTCTAGTAGAAATATAATGAAAGTGACTCTTTTTATCTACAATTTCATGTTGTTATATTAGTGTAAAAGTAAGTGAATACTTTTTTGGAACTAGAAGTTTGTGTTTTTCCAGAGGGATGATGTTTGTTTTGATAACATGGAAATAAGCAAAATGTATTGAAATAGGCATAGTTACTAAATGTTGAAACACTGAATTTTTTTTCACAGAAATATTTCATGAATATTTACTAATGCGGAATATTCTTTTAATTGACATCGGAGCATCATCCTTTTATCACAAGGTAGGATTCATAAAAGATTTGTTTCTGAGCCAGTGTTTACTATGTTTCTAAAGTAGTGCATGTGAACATCAAGATTGCAAATCTTTGTTATGCAATCAAAGCACACAGCAAATTCTTGACTAAATCAAGCGTTAGAGATATTGCACAGATATATTATCTATATCTCTTTTTTTTTTTTTTCCTGTAACAAGCTTTTGGTCAATGACCCTTAATAATAGTATACAATGAGATTTTAAACATTCTTAGATACTAACTTTCGAAAAGAGTATTGTGAATGTAATGTGACAATGATATGGACACTGAAGAAATGCTAAACTGTTTCTGAGCATGATGAAGCAGCTTTGAGTAATTCTTTTCCAATAATGTTCCTTGACTCAAATTACATGAATTATCGCCTGTCATCCGCTCCATACATGCGGTCATATTTCAAGTAGTTATGTTTATTAGTCTTGTAAATGTAATCATGCTTCCCATATTGTGAAGAGAGGTGTTGTAATGTATATGTGAAATGAAGGCCAGCTATTAATCACATGAACATCTATTTGTTTTCCGCCAACTGCTGTGTTGGGGCTTGCATTATTGGTATTGTTTTATTTATACTTGACTTGCTTTATTGTTGACACAGGTTTACAGAAATTATAATGAATAGTGAACAGTTGTGTGGGCACTAAAATGTTATTAATGAAGGTGGTACGCCGTCGTGAGATTGTAATGTCTGTCATTTCATCCGTTAGTCGTCAATTTTGTTTGAAGAGGACATTGATTTGGTTTGTAATCTTCAACAATGGATTTGGTTGTCAATGATTTGTTTGTTAGCATCCAACAGTTTATATGTACAGGTTTGTTTCTTGTTTGATGTTTTACTTGATGCTTTTGATGGTTGATGAACAAATAAGGGTGCCTGTCGGGGATAACTCTGGGATCTCTTGCAAGGGAAGGAGGCATTTGTGAATAACTAAGAAGTTATGTCCCAGCTGCTGTCTATCTCACTGAAAACTTTGTGGATATGACATCTAAACTTATGATTCTTAATGAAAGCACGCATGCCGTGCTAACTTCTCTTAGATGTCCACTGCAGGTCAAAGTTATAAGGCAAAATCTTGAAAACATGCATATATTTATTTATGGGGTTACTTGCAAATAGACCCCATGTACCATGTTGTTTTGAACTTACTACCATGTAGTTTTATTTTAGCAGATAGACCCTTGGGTTAAATTTTTTTAATTCTTTTACCGTGAATGAATTTTGACATATATTACCTTAGGGTGAGAGTATTTAGTTTATTAAAAGAGTTCAACGAATTTCACCAGGTTCTATCTTCCAAAATGAAACAACAAGAGCACCGCTAAGTTCAAAACAACGATACTACAAGGAGTGTATGTGTAATTAACCATATAGTCTGAACTTGGCATCCAATTTAGAAATAAGGTGGTGCAATTGAGGATTAGCTGAACACAAGCCAATTGTTTATTACTGAAGATATATAGAGAATACTGCAAGAGTAGTTAATAAAGTTTAGATAAAAGCCTACAATACTGTTGATATCGTTTATTTTACTCACACACATACACGGTATTTGCATTCTTTAGTGCTCAACCTTTGTAGGCGCTCTTATCCCCACACATTCTGAGGCAAGCATCGATCTCTTCCCCTATGCCATCTGTCAATAAATCATAATGAGAATAAAAAATAAACAAAATATGTTAATTAGGTATATGCTACATACATAAATATATGCATACCGGGATATAAATGAAGGCATGAGCATCCAAAACAGTCAGCAAAGCGCTTGACTCTACAACCACCTATCAGACCAGCCAAACTCAAAAGTGCATGCGTAATTGTGGATCCCAACGCACATACCCCTTAGCGGCAAGCTTACATAGGAACCTGTAGCCTGCATACCTACAGGCAGTATAGCAAACGTGATAGCAGCTATCATTGGCAGAGCTAGGAGAGATGATGAGGAAGAGAATAAAACAAAGAACTAGCGTCTTGTTCTCCATATATTGCCAGTTTCACTTTAAAGAGGGTCAATAAGTAAAGTATTTATAGCCAAAGAGATCCTCAAGGCAGCTGTTGGGAGCGCGGACAGCGGAGCCGAGAGAAACCACCACACAAACAATAGCAAATACACAGCAAAACAGTAAAGACACGAGATTTACGTGGTTCGACAAGTTGCCTATGTCCACGGAGCAAAGAGGGGGGATTTTACTAATAGAAAAGAGAGAATACAAATTAGGGTTACAAATTCTCACCAAGAAACCCTAAAAACAAACCTCTTAAATCTCTCACAAGATCTCCTCCCAAAAGATGCACTATACCCTCTCAAAGGCTGCTCAAAACGTGTTCAATACTACCCTAATTAATCAGGTTTAGGGTTATATATAAACTCTAAACGAACCGGATTTAAAACCAAACCCAGATTCGAATCGCCAGATTAGTCGACTACTAACTCGTGTAGTCGACTACTAAGGCCCAAAACAGTGCAATACCTTTCTGTCGACTGCAGATTAGTCGACTACTAACTCAGTGTAGTCGACTACTAAGGTTCCAACGAAAAACCATCTCTCTGTCGTCTGCAGTGTAGTCGACTACTATGACTTGTAGTCGACTACTAAGCCCGAAAACTGTCTTGTGCATGTTTTTGTGCATGTTCTACAATTCTCCACCACATACATTATTTGATAAACCTTAAATTTTGGACGATCACGAGAAGAACACCGCGAACATACCTAGAGAGATCTTCATCAGCCAAACCAGCTAATCCAAATGCCACTATACCCCTACGCTTCACGCATCTCCACCGAGATCAAGCTAACCGTAGTTCTCAGAATCATCTCCACTCACCCATCACCGAAGGGCCATGCCCTCTTGGGCGGATCAACACGGGCTGATATGAAGCGAGTCCAAACAATACTTAAACTTGCTAATCGTGGACCACCTTGGTTAACATGTTCATGGGATTCTCATTCGTGTGCACCTTCATGAAAGAAATATCACCTTCCTCTATGACATCTCGCATCGAAATGATACCGACATCAATATGCTTGTACGAGCATGATGAACTTGATTCTTCGCCAAGTGAATCGTTACTCATTTGTCGCACCACAAGTTCACGCTTTCCTGCTCAATCCCCAAATCATCTAGAAGACCCCACAACCACAATGATTCCTTCACTCCCTCTGCCATGGCCATGTACTCAGCCTCTGTAATAGAAAGTGTCATCAGAGCTCGTAACATCGATCGCCAACTAACCGGAGCTCCATGTATCTTGAATACATAACCAGTAGTAGATCGCCGTCTATCTAGATCGCCCGCATAATCAGAGTCCACAAACCCATCAATCTGACACGTTTCTCCATCAAAACACAGACCCGTATCAACGGTACCCTTTAAGTACCTCAGGACCCACTTCACTGCTTCCCAGTGCGCCTTTTCCGGATTCGCCATGAATCTACTGACCACACTAACCGCCTGTGAAATATCTGGGCATGTACACATCATTGCGTACATTAAGCTGCCAACTGCACTAGCATAGGGAACACGCTCCATGTGCGCATTCTCTTCCGCTGTAGTGAGAGATTGTTTACCAGAAAGTCTAAAGTGTGGAGCCAATGGAGTCACCACCGACTTAGCACTTTGCATCCCGAACCTCGTGATCACCCGCTCTATGTAGCCCTTCGACTCAAGAACAATCACGATTCGGCCTCTTCTAATCTCCATACCCGATATTTTCCTAGCGGCCATGTCCTTCATCTCGAACTCTTCACCAAGTTGAGATTTCACCTATCTATCTCCACCGCTCTTAGAAGCAATAAGCATGTCATCCACATACAAAGGAGATAGATATAATTACCTCCATGAAGCTTCGAATGTAAACATAACAATCATAGTCGTTTCGGGAAAACCCATGCTTTAGCATGAAGGAGTCAAATCGCTTGTACCACTACCGGGGAGATTGCTTCAATCCATACAATGACTTCCTCAAATGACACACATGATGCTCCTTATCATCAATCTTGTAGCCCTCAGGTTGATGCATATAGATCTCTTCATCCAAGTCTCCGCAAGAAGGTCATTTTAACATCGAAGTTGTTCGACCAAGATCACCATGAGCAACAATACTCAATAGCACCGAATAGAAGTGTGTTTCACCACCGGAGAAAATATCTCATTGTAATCCACACCCTCTTTCTGTGCAAAACCCTTAGCCACTAGCCTCGCCTTGTACCTTGTACCACCGAGCTCAAAGATCTTCTTTTCTTTTATACACCCACTTACAACCAATAGCTTTTCTTCCTACGGACAATGAGACCACCTCCCATGTTTGTTCTTCCAAGAGATTCCATCTCTTCCTCCATCGCAGACCAACCAATTCTCACTATCCTTGTCCCGAATAGCTTCTTTGAAGGAGACCGCTCGTCCTCCTCCACCGAGTGCGAGATTGTTTACCGTAAAGTCTAAAGTGTGGAGCCAATGGAGTCACCACCGACTTAGCACTTTGCATCCCGAACCTCGTGATCACCCGCCTATGTAGCCCTTCCGACTCAAGAACAATCACGATTCGGCCTCTTCTAATCTCCATACCCAGATTTTCCTAGCATACCATGTCCTTCATCTCAACTCTTCACCAAGTTGAGATTTCACCTATCTATCTCCACCGCTCTTAGAAGCAATAAGCATGTCATCCACATACAAAGGAGATAGATATAATTACCTCCGCTAAGCTTCCAATGTAAACATAACAATCATAGTCGTTTGGAAAACCCATGCTTTAGCATGAAGGAGTCAAATCGCTTGTACCACTAAGGAGATTGCTTCAATCCATACAATGACTTCCTCAAATGACACACATGATGCTCCTTATCATCAATCTTGTAGCCCTCAGGTTGATGCATATAGATCTCTTCATCCAAGTCTCCGCAAGAAGGTCATTTTAACATCGAAGTTGTTCGACCAAGATCACCATGAGCAACAATACTCAATAGCACCGAATAGAAGTGTGTTTCACCACCGGAGAAAATATCTCATTGTAATCCACACCCTCTTTCGCAAAACCCTTAGCCACTAGCCTCGCTTTGTACCTTGTACCACCGAAGCTCAAAGATCTTCTTTTCTTTTATACACCCACTTACAACCAATAGCTTTTCTTCCTACGGACAATGAGACCACCTCCCATGTTTGGTTCTTCCGAAGAGATTCCATCTCTTCCTCCATCGCAGCCAACCAATTCTCACTATCCTTGTCCCGAATAGCTTCTTTGAAGGAGACCGGCTCGTCCTCCTCCACCGAGAGTGCGTATTCAACCAAATTAACCTGTCCATAGTGCTTCAGGGGTTGATCAGCCCCCAGCTTCTGTACATGCTTGTATGCTCACCTTGGCCTAGTGGAAGCCAAACTATCCTCGAGCTGCTGTTGTTGTAGTGCCCGTGTATTCTCCTACTGAACCTCCTCCTGCTCAAGCTCATCATCTACCTGACTTCCCACTTGAATATGACTAGAACCTGGTTGGTCTTTAGGTTCTATTTTAATAACCTGAAACTTAGAAGTCTCATCAGTCCTAACACCATCATCCTTGGGCGTCCTAGCAATCATGGATTTCTCATCAAAGGTAACATCCCTGCTGATCATGAACTTTAAATCTTCCGTACACCAGAGGCGATAGCCTTTTACGCCCTTCGCATATCCTAAGAATATTGCCTTCTTGGCCCTCGCATCAAGCTTTCCCTCATTGACGTGATAGTAGGCGGTACATCCGAAAATTTCGAGCCTATCATAATCAGATGTTCCTCGACCACACCCTATAGGGTGTATCACCATCCAATATCGAATGTGATGAACGGTTCACAATGTAACAAGTCAGAGCCACCGATTCGCCCACCATTCATTGCCCAATCCAACAGATGACGATACTCATTGCTTTCTCCGCAATGTTCTGGTTCTCTCATGACCCCATTCTCATTGCGGTGCCGACCGACCGCCCAAGATCGAACAATTCCTCCCTCGATCACGAACTCCTTGAAAGCACCATCGTATACTCGTACCTTTATCGGATCTCGGTGTCTTTAATTTCTTTCCCGCCCCGTTTCAACCATTGCTCTCCACTTCTTGAATGTCTCGAACACCTCATTCTTATGCTTCGTAAAGTAAATCCAAGCATACCTCGAATAGTCATCTATGAACGACAAAATATCCGAACCACCCTTGAAGTTGTCCGAGCCGACCCCAAATATCCGTGTGCACATAATCTAGTATCCCTCGCTTTTAGACTTGCCGCCGAACCGACCTCGTGTGACTTTTCATACACACAATCCTCGTAAAATCCATGCTAGGTTTCTTCGATTCTTCAAAGAACCTTCTTTCTTGAGCAAAACTAGACCCTTCTCTCGACATATGCCCAAGCCTCCTATGCCATAACCGTGTGCTCACATGGGTCTCCACCACTTCCTTCAGTTCTAACCTGCATCTCCGCCATCGCCGTGACTCGAGAGTATATAAATTACCGTGACGAACACCCTTCATCACTACAAGGGAACCTCGAACAACCTTCTTCACTCCGTTCTCCGTCACAATCCTGCAACCGCCGGAGTCTAATGCACCAACTGAGATAAGATTCTTCCGCAAGTCGGGAACGTGCCTCACATCCGTCAAGATTCGGACCATTCCATCATGCATTTTGATCTTGATATCACCTAGCCCCACCGTTTTACAAGCATGGTTATTCCCCATTAATACGGTTCCACCATCAATATCTCTGTAGGTGGTAAACCACTTTCTATTTAGACATATATGGTAAGAGCAACCAGAACCAAGTATCCACTTCCCGGAGATATCCTCGCCACCCGTGACGATATGGCACTCCTTATCGCTCCCTTCCTCTGAAACGTAGCTCGCTTCTTCCTTGCCCTCTCTCCTCTCAGTCTTATTGTTATTCTTCTTTCCACCTACTCTCTTATTTGGACAGTCGATCTTGAAATGCCCAACTTCACCGCATTTGAAATACGATTTTCCCGCAAGAGGTCTCGATTTAGATCTAGACTTTCCTCCCTTACCTTTTCCTAGCTCATTGCTCCTTTCTCTAGCAAACAATCCCTGCGCTTGTTCTTTGTTACCACCAGTAGTCATGTCAATGGTTGCAATCTTCCGAAGATCATCCGCTAGAAGCGCCGTTCTAGTCTCATCCATCTTCAAATTGTCTCCTACAAGCATCGTTGTTTGCACTGTGTTCTCATAAGACTTCGGTAGAGACAAAAGTAGTAGAAGCGCCTGATCCTCATCTATAACTTTCACATCTATGTCTTTCAAGTCTGATATGATCCTATCAAACTTGTTGATGTATTCCCGGATTGATGAGCCCTCCTCCATCTTGTAAGTATACAATTTGGATTTTAAATAGATCCGGTTCGTTAGACTCTTCGTCATGAAGGTACTTTCTAACTTTTTCCACACGCCCGCAGCTGTTTCCTCTCCATCTACCAAGAAAGCTACATCCTTTTCAAGGCATAGGATAATCGACTGCTTCCGTGATCCAGCTCCTCCCAATCCTCATCAAACATATCCTTGTGCTTCTTCTCTTTCCACCAAAGCCTTGTGCAATTTTTACGAAATCAGTGAGTTTTTCATCTGCATCCTCCAATAGGGAAAATCATTCTTCCCATTAAACTTTTCAATCTCGAATTTTCTCACTTTGACCGATTTACTGGTAGACGTCATTCTCCGTTTGTATTAATAAACCCGCTTCTCTCAGAAATTACCGAGCACTACCTCAAATCAAAAGCTACACCACTTCCAATCAATAATGTACTGATACCAATTGTTGGGAGCGACAATGGAGCCGAGAAACCACCACATAAACAATAGCAAATACACAAAGAAAATAGTAAAGACACGAGATTTACGTGGTTCGCAAGTTGCCTACGCCCACGGGCAAGGAGGGGATTTTACTAATAGAAAAGAGAGAATACAAATTAGGGTTACAAGTTCTCACCAAGAAATCCTAAAACAAACCTCTTAAATCTCTCACAAGATCTCCTCCCAAAAGATGCACAATACCTTCTCAAAGGTCGCCAAAACGTGTTCAATACTATCCTAATTAATCGGTTTAGGGTTATATATAAACTCTAAACGAACCGGTTTAAAACCAAACTCAGATTCGAATTCGCCAGATTAGTCGACTACTACTTCGAGTAGTCGACTACTAAGGCCCAAAACAGAGCAACACCTTTCACGACCGCAGATTAGTCGACTACTAACTCAAGTACCGACTACTAAGGTTCGGTGAAACCATCTCGTAGATGCGGTGTAGTCGACTACTATGACTTGTAGTCGACTACTAAGCCCTAAAACTGTCTTGTGCATGTTTTTGTGCATGTTCTACAGCAGCATATCTTGTGTGTGTGTGTGTGTGTGATGGAGATCAGTCCATTTCGATACGTAAAGAACTGATCAGCACATCCATATAGTGTGTGTAGACTATGATTTTCATTCACTGTTCATGCTCAATATCTGTGCATATATAGATCAAGAAAATTAGATAATATTGATGGAGGTGTATATATGTACATATATCGATCAAGAAAATTAGATAATTTTGATGGGGGTGTTTAACCAAATTAGATACTATAAGATAAAAGACAATACTTATTTTTGGAATGTAACTAGATTGCATATAAAACTCTCCACTGGATTCGGAGTGACAGAGTACTTCTGAAAATTTTTATGAATATCCAAAGAGCTTTGTGGGACATGCATACATCTCTCAATTTAGAACAGTCTGCCAGCAGTTGGCGTCCTCTTTGGGACACGCTTCGTAGGAGCAGATCACTACACAAAAAAGCTTCACCTATTTAAGTCGACTTTCAACTGATTTTGCCACATTTAAGTATGTAACCAACCAGCACCCATGCACGCAGCTATGAAGACTTGATTTTCTTCTTAATCAATTAGAAATGATTCAAAGACTTGGCTCATCACGACATAGCTACGTCTCTTATTTATCTGAGAGCAGTTATAACACTGTGGCCTTCTCATCCAGCATAAGATTTGACATTGGTAATGGCCGGTCAACTAGCTAGATCGTGGCTTGATCATTGAGAGGAAACAGGTAATCTAGCTAGCAACAACCTTTCCAGAATTATTTCATTTTGCTGTAGATTAAGCATTCACAGCTGAATCTCAAAGTCTACAGTGAACTTAGAACCACCATTTGCAGACGTAATAACTTACGAACACAAGATAAAAAAGTTCAGAGGTATACTACTAGTGGAGTTTTGAAGTCATGAGGAGATGTGTTAGAAACAGGGCAAATCAAGAGAAAGGTGCAATCTTATTCATTAGTATTGGGGTCTATATATACAAGAGGTAGTGGTCCCATTCTTCTACTCTTTTCAATGTGGGACTAAACAAAATAACTCTCAACACTCCTCCTCAAGATGGGCTTAAAGATATCTATTAAGCCCATCTTGTCACACTCTCTAGCTAGGTCTCTTGAGCTAAGTCCTTTAGTCAAGCGATCTGCGGCTGATCCTTAGTTGGAACATGGCCTAACTCCAAGAGCCCACCTCTCAGCCTTCTTTGATGAAGAACTGTCAATCTCGATGTGCTTGGTTACGTCATCTTTATCTTGGGTTGTTAGCAATGCTAATAGCTGACTTGTTGTCGCACCACAACCTAATCTTGGCCCCTTGATCTAGCTTTAGCTCCACCGGCATGTTTTTCGACCACATCAACTCAAGAACCCCACGACCATTGCTCAGACTCCGCTTCACCGTTGATCTTGTCACCACAGACATTTCTTACTTTTCCAAGAGACTAAGTTGCCTCCTACTTAATATGCAATATCCCGAGGTAGACCTCCTATCATCTCTCCGCCTAGCCCAATCAGTCACAAGAAGTCTCAATGTTCACATGGTCACTCCTCCCCGAATATCGCCTTTGCTGTGGGCACCCTTCGATACTTCAGATCCGATATATCGATCCATATGACCCTTCCTCGATCATGCATATAGCGGCTCACCACGCCACCGCAAATGAAATGTCTAGGCGTGTGTGACTCCGATAGATCAACCTACCAACCAGCCTCGATATCTCTCACGATCAACTGTTCTCCCGCAAAGAATCGCCTTTGAACCTCTGGATCGACGTATAGTAGCAGTTTGCACCCCAACATTCTGTCTGCAAGAAGATCCGGTGCATACTTTCTCGAGAGAGAACAATTCCCTCGCTCCATGAGCTATCTCTATTTCAAGAAAGTATCGGCCGACCTGCATCCTTCACTTCAAATTCTTTGCTCAATCTCACCTTGGTGGGCAATCTCTTTCTCATCATCCCCTGTGATGATCATGTCATCTACATACACCGCAAGCATAGTGATGTGGCCCTCACTTCTTTCGAAAGAACACAAGATGGTCTGCATTGATCCGCTTGTATCCCATACCAATCATAGCCCTCCCGAACTCGCCGAACCATGCTCGGGAGATCGCTTTAGTCCATACAGACTTCTTCACCGCAGACTTTACCCACCGTCAGTCCCTGGCAAATCTTGGTGGTATCTCCATATACACCTCCTCCACTAGATCCCCATGAAGAAACGCATTCTTCACGCCTAGTTGGTGTAGTTTCCATCCGCTATTTGCCGCGAGAGAGATCGTTGTCAACAAGCAGTCATTTCACCACTGTGCAAAAGTCTCATCGTAATCAATGCCGATGTCCGGCTGCACCTTTGCCACCGTGCCTGTAGCATTCAACTTGTCCTTCAATTTCGCTCACAAGAAACACCCATTTACATCCCATCGCTTTTCCCTCAGGCAAGCTGTCACTAACTCCCATGTGGTTCTTCTCGAGAGCCCCAGCCTGCATGGCCGCCTTCCACTTTGGGTCCTTCTTAGAAGCTTGCCGGTTATTAGGTATAGTAACATCTAATGATGCAATGAATGCTCCATGTGAAGGGGATATGTTAGAATAGGAAATAAATTGAGCAAGATCTCAACCAACTGCCAGAGGATTACCCAGACATCGGTAGTAGTCCTCCCATTACATCGGGTGTGGACAGAGGGGTAGCAGAGAAAGAATGATATCACCGAAATGGAGGATGGTGTAGGTTTCTCAAGAGTTGGAGCAGAGCGGACGAGGGACCGGGCACCGCACTATAGGCACTCTCCTCTAACCGTGCACTTCCATCGCCCTCCTTCAGACATGTAACTCCCCCAGCAGAGAGGCAACTCTCCTCGAGCTGTAGGCCTAGCACCCCTTGTCTCCTCCTCTTCCCCTTTGTCTTCATCCTCCCGCTCCTCCGAGTAAGGGACCTAAATTGGGATTGACCCCTTGAGCTCTCACTATTCTCGCCCCTCGCCATACCTTCAAGATTCAAGCGAGACTCCAAAGGGTGAAGTTACTCCCAATGTGTAGTATGGCTTGAGCTCTTGAAACCGCACATCCATGCCGACAACAGTCTTTTTCCACGGGCTCCAACATATCCTTTCTCAGCCGCAGTATCCCACTAACATACACTTCACCGCCTGGTCCACTTCCCAACAGATGGTCTGTCCTTCACAAAACACACATAACCAAACACCTTCAATGGTAGGGTCCCCGTTGTCTCCCTTCGCCTCACGCTGAGATTTCCATTTCAATACACTTGAAGGCATCATATTGATTAAGTGAGCGTCGCCAAACCGCTTGTCCCCACAATCTTTTTGGGACATTCATTGTCATCATCATACTCCTAGCAACTTCTAGGAGATGTCTATTCTTCCTTTCTGCTACCCCATTCTGAGCTGGGGTGTATGTGCATGTAGTCTGGTGTTGTATCCCTTGAGCTGACAGATACTCCCTAAATATTCTGTTGATATACTCTGTCCCATTATCTGACCTCAACACCTTTACCACTGCACCATATTGAGTCTGGATGTGCCTATAAAAGTCTTTGAAACAACCAACTACATCATTCTTATTTTTCATCAGGTACACCCAAGTGACTCTAGAAAAACAATCAATAAATGTAACAAAATACTTGCATCCACTTATAGAATTTATTGGACAAGGTCCCCATCGTCGAGAATGTATCACCTCAAAACTACAAGAACTCCTATTATCCGAACCGACATCAGAGCTTCTAGTAAGCTTTCCAAACTCACAAGCATCACATCAGCTTCGCTGATTTGCTTTCTAAAATAAGGTTGGATACATTTTACCCGAATACTAAATGAATGATGTCTCATCCGCTTATGATGTAGCATCAACTCATCCTTCACAAGACAACTCGCCTCCTCCCGCCCCGCCCTCTCAATCATAGATGTCGTGTGAGTCCATCCCTTCACGGTCCGGTACCACGGCCGCTCGTCATGTGCAGTCCCAAGTCTGCCTGTCCCCTTCTCACGAAAGATCACCTTAGGAATATCGAAAGAAACAACACATTTCAGTTGAAGGATAATGGCACTAATGGATAACAGCCGACAGAAATGAAGGAGCATGCAAAATATTAGATAGTGTTACGTAACCCCGATAATTAACAGCGTTCTTACCGACTACGTATGTGGCTGCATTCATCCGCACTGATACTCTCTGCTCGCGGTGAGTATAAGACGAGAACTCACCGACATTGCTGCTATATGTCCGATGCTCCGTAATCCATTATCCAATTCAGGATCTAGTGGCGCCATGGATGCAAGGGCATGTGTGTCGTTCATACCTTTATTTGGGTGTGCGCTAAGAGCGTGAATCGCATAGTCTCCTCCAAAGAAAGCGTGATGCACTCCTGACACGTAGTTCATCGCTTCGCTTCTCGCTGCCGCCAGAGCTCGACCGCCAAAAGTCATCTCACTTTCCTCCTCCTCTCGCCACCGACAGATTCGCCTCGATGGCCTCCTCTTCCACCTCGCCGCTTCCATGTGCCGCTGCCTCCGCTCGCCCATCGCCCACCCCGCCTTCCTTGATGGCGACATCTGTCTTCGATGTCTACTCTCCGCAGCTTAAAGCACCGCTTAGTCTCCCTTCAATCCAGCAGCCACTGTTTGAGACCACTGCTTGACTTCTCCCCGAAAGTCCACCTATCCCACCAGAGCCCGATACGGCTCTCTTTCCTCAGATTACATGGCCGAGACTGCTCCTCCAGATGGAATCTGCCTCGGCTAGTAGTACTGCCCCTCCGCCAAATGATGGAGACAAGCCTCGAGGAATAGCATGGTCCTCTTACGCAAAGAGGCCTCGTGCTCCTTGCACCTGTGGTCCTTACAACTTGTTAGGGGCGAAGTGATCGTGATCCGCCCACAAGCGCCCAGCCTGCAGATACTTTTGGGCCTCTCTCTCCTCGGATCAGGGCCGATCTCCTTTTCGATCCGGAATACCCTCGTTATTCCCTACCCCATCATAGGTCCTTCTCGGCTTCTCCCGGACATCCTGCACCTTTCCAAGGCCATCTATCTTGGCCGCAATCGGTCTACGACTGAGAAGTTAGATATACATATGAGTGGATCTTCATCTCTTCCCCGCTGGAGCCCTCACGGCTTCGCTTCTTTCTCCCGCCGATATCCTCCAGTTCCTTTGCGCTTCCAGCTGCAGATACTTGTATTCCTTCTCCCCGGATCAGAAGGCCGATCTCCTTTTCGATCCGGAATACCCTCGTTATTCCCCACCCTATCATAGGTCCTTCTCGGCTTCTCCCGGACATCCTGCACCTTCTCAAGTCCATCTATCGGCGCACTATGGACTACGCACTGAGAAGCCGATATACACCAACATATGAGTGGACTTCCACTCATCTCTTCCTCATGGAGCCCTCACCAGCTTCGCAGCTTCTCCCGCCGATATCCTCCGTGTTCCTCCCCGCAGGGTATATCTCACCCGCCACCTCCTCAGATATGTCGCTGGCCCTTCGAGCTTCACGCCGATAGTGGAAGCTCCACCTTCAAGCGTGGCGTTGTTGAGCCCTCTCTGCCATTCTCATGAACCGCATCATAGTTGAAACATCCTCCGGCTTAACTTCTTGATGAGTTCCGCCATCGGGTTTGTGCGGTCTCCATCGATCTAATTTGTGTTCTCGTTTCCTCACACCGCATCCCACAAATCTAGATCCCACACCCGCCTTCAACTTTCCTCGCCTCCAAACATCACCCTCTTCTCATCATCCACCTTGCCCTCGCTCATCTCTGCCTCAACACGGGGTCTACACGATCAAGAGGATTATTTCACGAAGGAAATAATCGCCAAAGTGAGTGAAATCCACTGCCGAAATCACTTTTCTCGTGATCAAAGCAAGATTTGATCCAGAGGGGTCAAGTCCAGAGGGAATTATTTCACGAAGGAAATAATCGCCAAAAGAATGACGGCTAGGATTAGGAGATTATTTCACGAAGGAAATAATCGCCAAAGGGAATTATTTCACGAAGGAAATAATCGCCAAAGGATGACGGCTAGGATTAGGGGATTATTTCACGAAGGAAATAATCGCCAAAGGGAATTATTTCATGAAGGAAATAATCGCCAAAGGATGATGGCTAGGGTTAGGGGATTTTTTTTTGGCGGCTAGGGTTTTGGAGGCTAGGATTTTGGAGGCTCTGATACCATGTTAGAAACAAGGCAAATCAAGAGAAAGGTACAATCTTATTCATTAGTATTGGGGTCTATATATACAAGAGGTAGTGGTCCCATTCTTCTACTCTTTTCAATGTGGGACTAAACAAAATAACTCTCAACATGTTGACATGTTACACAATTTAGAAATAAATTGATGCAATTGAGGATTAATAGCTGAACACAAGGCAGTTGTTTTAATTATTACTGAAGATGGAGAATATTGCAAGAGTAGTTTATATAGTTGAGATAGGAGTTTACAGCATTATTGATATCTTTATTTATCTATATATCGCGCTCATACATTATAGTTTCTTGATTCTATTTCCAAACATGCATAAACCTGAAACATCAATTTCCTGAGCACTCAATCTTCATTTGATGCACTTGTCTCCAAACTTTGTAGATTATCTACATATATACATATATACATTATAGATTATTTATAGCAAGTCCTAATTAAGAAAAAATTTGATAGTGTACGTGCACCAGTGTCCATATCAAACTCATCAGGGATCAATGACCAAGAATTTGAATAAAAAGTATCAAAACTGATAAATGGTCTGAAGCTTAATGAAAATATCCGCACCTCGGTTGAATAATAAGAAACTCTCATTTACTACTGATATGTTTTGTGAGATGATGTATTTCAAATATAAACATTTACGAGCAAGCTGCGGTTCGAAACGATGCAAAAATCAACACGAACATTGATTTCAACATTCGAACCATCGATGGTCAAGAGGCAACCATCGATGGTCGATCTCCTTTTCGACTGAATACCCTCGTTCCTCACCCCATCATAGGTCCTTCTCTTCTCCCGTACATCCCGCGACCTTTCAAGGCCATCTATCTTGGCCGCAATCGGCCGGACTACGCACTGAGAAGCTAGATATACACCAACATATGAGTGGACTTCCACTCATCTCTTCTCATGAGCCCTCACGGTTCTCTTCTCTCCCCCCGGATATCCCTCCGTGTTCCTCGCGCCCAGCCTGCAGATATTTCTTGTACGCCTTTCTCCCCGGATCAGCCGATCTCCTTTTCGATTCAAATACCCTCAGTTATTCCCCACCCTATCATAGGTCCTTCTCGCCTCTCCTGCACATCCCGTGACCTTCTCAAGTCCATCTATCGGCTGCATTATCGGACTACGCACTGAGAAGCCGATATACACCAACATATGAGTGGATTCCACTCATCTCTTCGCTGAGCCCTCACCAGCTTCAGCTTCTCCCGCCGATATCCTCCGTGTTCCTCCCCGCAGTATATTCACCTGCCACCAACTCGATATGTCGCTGGCCCTTCGAGCTTCACGCCGATAGTGGAAGCTCCACCTTCTTGCTGGCGTTGTTGAGCCCTCTCTCGCTGCCATTCTCATGAACCGCATCATAGTTGAAACATCCTCCGGCTTAACTTCTTGATGAGTTCCGCCATCGGGTTTGTGCCGGCCTCCATCGATTAATTTGTGTTCGTTTCCTCACACCGATCCCACAAATCTAGATCCCACACCCGCCTTCAACTTTCCTCGCCTCCAAACATCACCCTCTCTCATCATCCACCTTGCCTCGCTCATCTCGCTCTCAACACGCAGGGTCTACACGATCAAGAGGATTATTTCACGAAGGAAATAATCGCCAAAGTGAGTGAAATCGACTGCCGAAATCACTATTCTTCTCGTGATCAAAGCAAGATTTGATCCGAGGGGTCAAGTCCGAGGGAATTATTTCACGAAGGAAATAATCGCCAAAAGAATGACGGTTAGGATTAGGAGATTATTTCACAAGGAAATAATCGCAAAGGGAATTATTTCACGAAGGAAATAATCGCCAAAGGATGACGGCTAGGATTAGGGGATTATTTAAGGAAATAATCGCCAAAGGGAATTATTTCATGAAGGAAATAATCGCCAAAGGATGATGGCTAGGTTAGGGATTTTTTTTGGCGGCTAGGGTTTTGGAGGCTAGGATTTTGAGGCTCGATACCATGTTAGAAACAAGGCAAATCAAGAGAAAGGTACAATCTTATTCATTAGTATTGGGGTCTATATATACAAGAGGTAGTGGTCCCATTCTTCTACTCTTTCAATGTGGGACTAAACAAAATAACTCTCAACATGTTGACATGTTACACAATTTAGAAATAAATTGATGCAATTGAGGATTAATAGTGAACACAAATTGTTTTAATTAATCAAGATGGAGAATATTGCAAGAGTAGTTTATATAGTTGAGATAGGAGTTTACAGATTATTGATATCTTTATTTATCTATATATCGCTTCATACATTATAGTTTCTTGATTCTATTTCCAAACATGCATAAACCGAAACATCAATTTCCCCAGCACTCAATCTTCATTTGATGCACTTGTCTCCAAACTTTGTAGATTATCTACATATATACATATATACATTATAGATTATTTATAGCAAGTCCTAATTAAGAAAGAAATTTGATAGTGTACGTGCAACCGTCCATATCAAACTCATCGTGATCAATGACCAAGAATTTGAATAAAAAGTATCAAACCGATAAATGGTCTCAAGCTTAATGAAAATATCCGCATTCCTATTGAATAATAAGAAACTCTCATTTACTACTGATATGTTTTGTGAGATGATGTATTTCAAATATAAACATTTACGAGCAAGCTGCGGTTCGAAACGATGCAAAAATCAACACGAACATTGATTTCAACATTCGAACCATCGATGGTCAAGAGGCAACCATCGATGGTCAGCATCTCATCGATGGTTAAAGCAGCCAATCGGATAAAAACAGAAATAGAAATTGGCACCATCGATGGTCTACAGCGATCCATCGATGGTTATAGGGAACCATCCATGATTACAGGAGGCAATCAAAGAAATCCAGAAACCAGAATCAGCACCATCGATGGCTACAGTTGAACCACCAATGATCACCAAGGGACCATCGATGGTCGTTGTTGATGTATATAATCACAGTCACTAACCTCGAGCGAGTTTAGTTTTTAAGAGAGCCGAGTCCTCCTAAAGCCCGCCGACGAACTCAAACAAAGGGTTCGGCCACAACAAAGGAAGGACTCGCGAAGAGGCGGAGTTGGGATCTCCGTGGTTCCTCCACGGCCAAGTTAGCGGCGGGAGATAGTTTAATGGAGCAGAATTCACACTGGAAGATTGCTTACCCTTAGTTGTTCACGGTTCTCTTATAGGTAGGGTTAAGGGGTATTTCGCTTTCCATTAGCTTGGGAACCACCGGTGAGTCACTCTCCTCCTCCACGGTGAGCCAGGATTGCGGACATCTCTCCGCCTCTAGATTGGCCGGCCTTTACAGTGTCAAACCGGGGTAGTCCGAGGGTTGGTGTGGTCTATTCGCCATTAATGGATGGGATTGGCGCTCAGAAATGCATGGGTCCGGTGTCTTAAATATCCGGGAGAGATGGGGAATTAAGGGGTCACAAGACATTTAATGTGATGTTGATGGGCTCGGCACCGTGGCCGCTGCTTGAGGGAGAGAATCACGCAGGTGAGAGAAGGGGGAGTCATGGCTGGATGGTCGACTCATGCCCCTTAGGGCCCCTCGGGATGATTCGCCGAGGAGGACGATCAGAGCTTTATGCCGCTTCTAGAGGACGAGTGGCCCAGAAGGGTAGGCCCGATTCGCTCCGCATTTGGAGGGTCGGCAACTTGTAGGAAGGGATCGAACGGGCGCGTGAGGGGACGATCGACACCGCCTTCCGCCGTCCGGAGAGAGAGAATCGCCGATGGCCGACTCGCACCGCCGCTCGCTTCTGGCCATGGTATAGTCGCCGATGGACCGGACTGGCCTACATGCAGCGCTTGGTTGAGCGTGGAGGTCCTTGTCGGTCCTCATTGGTAAACAAGCTGCTCGGCCCGTGACACGCCGCTTTTCTTTAATCACCGATTAGTGGTTATGACCATAACATTGCCCTTTCGCTGAGTCGTTGAAACGAGTCCAAGTGAAATGAGTAGCGCGTTCGCCCGAGGTTCGAGGGGGTTCAATCGCTACATCGATTTGGGCACAGCGCCACCGACCGCCCTTTGATCGCCGACTTTTGGGTTTTCGGGTGGGCGGTAGGCTTCATTTAAGCACGCTGTGATTTTCGAGATGGCGATTCGCTGGGTGACCCCGAGTTCCACACTCTTAATTTTTTCCGCTGATCACGAGGGGCTTAGCATTTATGGGTCCTGCTATAAATAGTGGGGAGACCATTACTTATCGGGTTCTCGCTAGGTTGGTGGTTAATTCCGCTTTATTCGGCCATCTAAGGTCTCAAATTGGGAGCACCGGGCGAAGTTTTGCCGAGAGATGGTTGGGGCGCGGTGGATCCTCTCCCCGAGTCCACCTTCTGGTTTTCCACGAGTGCCGGCAGTAGTTCCGCTCGCTTCGAAGGAAGGGGAAAACCCTCGCTGCATCCAAAGAATTGGGGCACTGCCGGTGATCGCTATTGTGTCTGTTTTAGTAAGGGATAGTGGTGCTTGAGTATATCTCCAAGAAGGTCAAGTTGTTTTCATCCATGGATTCTCGATTATATTTTGTTTACATCCATGGATTCTGATTTATAGCCGATATGGAACCATGGGGCAACACCCAAAATCCTTTGGCAAGATTGCCATATCCTCTAGGTCGCCTTGGTGCCCTTTCATTAACTTCGTAACAATTATGTACTCCCTTGTTGGAAGAGCGCCGCCTAGACGCCGAGGTGAGCAGAGGAGGCTACGGAAAAGTCGAAGACACCGGGCGCTTACGTACACTATTAGGATGTATATCTAGGCTTGTAGCTTTAATTTTTCTTTTATTTTGGTATTTGACGCAAGCGCACTATTGTAAAACTTTGCTTGGAATATCAATGAAAAGTCAGATTTATGGATGGTTGTTCATTCGATTCACTCATTTCCCCTCTTTTTTTTGAAATTTAGTCGCCCCCGTGGGGCTTACAATAAACATAAGTAGACCGAACGGGTCGCCCCTCGGGCTTACAATAAACATAAGTAGACCGAACGGTCACCGTGGGCCATTTCCCAGTTGGCCCAATCGCTGGCGTTCTTTTCGGCCCCGCATCGACTAGCTAGTTGGGCGTAAGGCCCGCCTTCATCCGCCAGCCTTTGTCAAGCTGGGCCGTCCTGTGGCGCACGCTAGCCACGGCGGCTCTTACAAGATGGAGTTCGCAGAGGACTAAGCCGAAGGTGAGGTCGGGTGCCTAGGACTTACGTGGCTTCTAGGTCTTATTTCGGCAGAGCCGACTGCTTTGAGGCAAAGAGCAAGCCCGAGCCTACCACGGGAGCCGACGACTTGAGGGGACGCATCCAGAGTCGGGTGCCTAGGACTTACGTGGCTTCTAGGTCTTATTTCGCGCATCTCGACTGCTTTGAGGCAAAGAGCAAGCCCGCCGCCCACGGGGCTTAACGACTCCGTGAGGGGACTAATCGAGGTCGGGTGCCTAGGACTTCACGTGGTTTAGGTCTTATTTCTCGCGAGCCGATCTCCGCTTTGAGGCAAAGAGCAAGCCCGTCGGCTCATGGGGAGCCGACACCAGGGACTCCATCACAGAGGTCGGGTGCCTAGGACTTACGGCGTTCTAGGTCTTATTTCGCGCCGATCTCCGCTTGAGGCAAAGAGCAAGCCCGAGCCGCCCACGGGAGCCGACGATCAGTAGGGACCACCGCCAGAGGTCGGGTGCCTAGGACTTACGTGGCGCCTAGGTCTTATTTCTGCAGCCGATCTCGCTTTGAGGCAAAGAGCAAGCCCGAGCCTACACGGGAGCGACGACTAGAGGGACCCACCGCTGAGGTCGGTGCTTAGGACTTACGTGGCTCTAGGTCTTATTTCACAGAGCCGCATCTCTGCTTTGAGGCAAAGAGCAAGCCCGAGCCTACCAATGGAGCCGACGACTCAGGGACTCATAATCACAGTCGGGTGCCTAGGACCACGGGCCTAGGTCTTATTTCTCGCAGCCGATCTCTATTTTGGAGGCAAAGAGCAGCCCCAGCCGCCACGGGAGCTGCGTAATGACTCGAGGGGACGCACCGCTGAGGTCGGGTGCCTAGGACTTACGTTTTCAGGTCTTATGGGCCTCACATGGGCTGCACACTTGGCAGCACATGCTCCCTGACTCTTGACGGGCTGGGCAACCCGCTTTGACTTGGCCAGTAGGGTGTGGTTACTTAATTGAGCGAGGGATCACCGTTGACTCAGGTGAGAAGGGTTCTTGACTCGCCCTAACCGAGAGGCTCAACCTCAACTTCTGCTTAGAGTGGTAGGTTCACTTGACTAAGTGTCAGTCACTGCCCAACCAGGTGAGAAGGGTTCCTTGACTCCGACGCGGCGCAGAAGGGTTCCTTGACTCACTCCAGCGTGAAGGGTCCCCAACTACACCCAAGAAGGAAGCTACCCCACTCAAACTAAGAGAGTGGGATGTCCCACTGTGTTAGGAGAGAAGGACGCACTGACTCACCCCAGCCGAAGGGTCCCCTAAACTCTCTAACAAAGTAGCCATCCCGACTCTTGATACCTAAATTGATCTTCACACCCGCTTTGGCGAAGGCCGGTTTGATCCGCCAAGTGACTAGCTGAACATTTAAGACGCCCTTGCACCATTTAAGACAAGGAGGATTGTCGCAAAATTCTATTTATATTGATGGTTTTTGAGCCAGATTTACAATGCAAATTTATTGAAAAACTTCCTCTGAGTAAGGTCGACATCAGAGGCCGAAGGCGTAATCAGAAAGTATGAGTCGGCAACCAGAAGCCGCATCTAAGGTCAGAAGCGCCTAATTTGGTCACCGTAGAAGGCCGAAAGTGAGAATGTCCCGGAAAGAGGTTGAGAAGGTCGGCTTTATTGCGTAAATGATCCCGCCATGACATCCATCATTTTTGGGCCATCTCAGATCGCTTGTGGCCCTAAATTGCTATTTACCATTTCTGAACTGATTGGGTGATCTTTCAAGGAGTCCTCGAGCCGGGCTTGAGTGACATAGCCCGCTTGTAGGTTCTCTCAATTCCTAAAGATCATCGCCGACATAACCGCAGAAGAAGAAGAAAGGAGGCCCCACTTTCAAACTGCTGATGATGTATATAATCACAGCCACTAACCTCGAATGAAGTTTAGTTTTTAAGAGAGCGGAGTCCGCTTTCTCTCCTAAAGCCCAGCGACGCTGACTCCAGCCAAAGGGTTCGCCTACAACAAAGGAAGGACCCGCGGAAGAGGCGGAGTTGGGATCTCCGGTGGTTCCTCCGCCGGTCAAGTTAGCGAAGTGGGAGATAGTTTAATGGGCGAGAATTACTTGGGAAGATTGCTTACCCCGTTAGTTGTTCACGTGTTCTCTCTTATAGGTAGGGTTAAGGGGGTATTTCCGTCTTTCCATTAGCTTGGGAACCACCGGTGAGTCAGCCCTCCTCCCTCCACGTGTGAGCCGAGGATTGGCCGGACATCTCTCCACCGCTAGATTGGCCGGCCTTTACTGTGTCAAACCGGGGTAGTCGAGGGTTGGTGTGGTCTATTCGCCATTAATGGGATGGGATTGGCTGGCTGTATATGGGTCTAGTGTCTTAAATCTTGTGAGAGATGGGGAATTAAGGGCCGCTGCATTTAATGTGATGTTGATGGGCTCAGTGCTTGTGTGGCCGTCGTTTGAGTGGAGAGAATCACGCAGGTGAGAGAAGGGGGAGTCGTGGGCTGGATGGCCGACTCATGCCCCTTAGGGCCCCTTGGGATGATTCACGAGGAGGACGATTGGGAGCCTTTATGTGTCGCTCTAGAGGACGAGTGGCCGAAGGGTAGGCCCGATTCGCTCCGCATTGTTTGGAGGGTCGGCAACTTGTAGGAAGGGATCGTAACGGGCTGGGTCGGAGGACGGCCGACACCGCCTTCCGTCGTCGAAGCTGTCGATGGGCCATTCGCACCGCCTTCAGCGTCGGTCATGGCGATAGTCGCCTGATGGACCGGGACTGGGTCGATACATGCAGGCCGGTCGGTGGGTTGAGCGTGGAGGTCCTTGTCGGTCCTCATTGGTAAACAAGCGTTCGTCCAGATCAGCGCTCGGCTTTTCTCTTTAATCACTGATTAGTGGTTATGACCATAACAGTCGTGATCCATCATCGATGGTTATGACGAAATTTGGCAGCTTTTAGGATTTAATCTCAGCCGTTCATCAACCCTTTTGATCTCCTATTTACACTCAGATTTGGATATCTCTTTCCTGTCCTATCAAAGTCTATTTAAGGGGAGTTGGAGAACATAATTAACAATGAAGTTCAAGGAGACAAATACACAAAAGGAGAGATCTTTATTCTAGGGTTTGAGAGAGAGTTGATCAAATCCCCTGAGCCTCGTTCAGCTTCTTCTCAGCGCGCTTTTCATTAGAGTTTGATTCTGTGAGAAGGAGTGACCTACGCTTACATCGCTACACCGCTTCTTAACGGATCTTTATCTTCATCGGTTTGAAGAACAGTTTGCTAAAGGGTTGTAAGATTATTTTATTTGTGTTTAATTATTTTTGGGGTTGTATTTCAAACTTGTGAGTTTGACGGCGTACTCAAGCCGAGGTAATTGAGGGTTGGGCTAGCTAGGGCTAGGTTTGACGGCGTACTCAAACCGGGATAATTGAGGGTTGGGCTAGTTAGGGCTAGGTTTCTTCCGGTCATTATGAAGAGTTAGGTTAGGCGACTGATTTCAAGTAGATTCAAGTGTGTGATCTTTGAAGCTTCTGAATTGGGTTGTGATTCAAGTGAACTCTGGTCATAGTGAGAAAGGCCTTTCGCGAGAAGGAAGAATGGACGTAGGATTTCTACTACTATATAAATCTTGTGTGTTCTGTGCTAGTTTGCTTTTTATTTTTTATTTACTATATTTTCGCTACATTTTCTGTGTTTAGTCAGTAAAACTGTAGCAATCCTATTCACCCATCCCCCCTCCCCCTCTAGGCTTGCATCCCAATTCTAACAACATTAATATTTGGAACTGAAAACTTAACAATTGATGGTCTATCTTTACAAATAGTACTTTAGAGATCTATCCGCCTCCTTAAACCTTTTTAAAAATTTAAGAGTTAAAAAAAGATTTACTCAGGGTTCTATTTGCAAAAATAGAACTACATGTGTCTATCGCAATTGAGTGATACTACAGAGGTCTATTCGTAATTAACCCTTGAAAAAAGGGGAAAATGTGACCGGGCCCCAATATGGAAAAGCCCATGTGAGCAGGCCCTTCAATGTTTACCCATTGCAGATCAGCCCCAAAAAAATCCAAATTAAGTTCCTAGGCCCCTCCAGGTCTGCTGTATAGTCAAAATCTACAGTATTTTCTCCAAAATCCTAAATTGCCCCTCCTCCCTTCTTGTTTTAACAGCGCATCCCCTTGTCCGTCAAAAGCAGAAATCAGATCGTATGTATTTATGGCATTTGATGGGGGGAAATGAGAGGGAACAATGGCGCATTCCCTCCATTTTTCTCTCTCAAGAGCCATAACTGTAACACCCGTGAATTTTCGATACGTATTTTTCTAAGAATTTTGGTACGTATTGTTCTAGTATTTTTTTCTAATATTTTGATGCATCTTCTAATATTGCTTTTCTAATATCAAATATTATATTCTGGTATTTGAGTGATAAATATTATTTCTAAAGGTATTATTAATATTTCTTAAATTTTCAAGATTCTCTACTTAATTCAAAATATAGTTTTACATTCATTTTTTATGATTTAACTAAATTATAAATTTAATAGTTTCGTGAATACTTTCGGTCTTAATCTTGATTTTGATATTATTAATGATTTTGTAATACATGAGCTTGGTATTTGATACGTATATACATATACATATATATATTTATCTCTTTTTCTCTAAAAAAAAACAAACAAACAAAAAAAAACAAAAACCCAATCCCCACGCCGCAAAACCTTCCTCCGTGTTTTCCTCCGCCCGACCCCACCATCTCTCTCTCTCTCTCTCTCTCTCTCTCTCTCTCTCTCTCTTTATATCTCTCTCTCTCATTCCCTCATCTCTCCCGTACTCTCTCTCTCGTTCTCAAACCCAACCCGAACCCACGACCCGCCTGCCCTCGTCGCCATCGGGCCGCCGCGACTCTTTCGTGCGACCTCGTCGCCACCGACCTCGCCTCCGTCCCCTCTTCCTTCCACCACCCTCCTTCCACCCTTCCTTCCACCACCTCCCTCCTTCCTCACCGACCAGTCCAGCCTCCTTCTGCTCACCCCCACCCCTTCCTCAGATCCATCGTGCCTCTCCTCTCTCCCATTTCCTCTCTCCTCCTATTCCCTCGACCGCCCGAACCAACACCGCACCCCTCAACCCCACCGCCTCCATCTCCTCGCCGCGGCCCACTTGCCGCAGTCCCACATCCTCGAAAGCATCAAGGCCAGCCTGAGATCCCTACCGGGCTGCTCGGGCCAGCCCACTGGCCGCAGCCTCTGCTTTCGCAGAACCGTCCGCCTGTGGCAAGATCCCATTTACTATTGACTTGTATTTATAATTTTTTGATTATTTATGAATTAGTATATGCATAGAATGATTATGATATATTATGAACTGCGTGGGATTGCTTGATGATGATTTTTATTGATGTTAGTGTGATTTATGTGAGATATTATTGAATAAGGAAAAATCGAATTATTTTATAAAATGAGTGTATTTTCAAAAAGGAGTTATCGAATAACTATCTAAAAATATTATTTTAAAAAAAGAATAAATTTTGTAAAAGGATTTTGAATTATTAGATTTGTTGTAAGATGAATATTTAAATTATTAAGTTTATTGTCAAAGTGTTATTTTAGAATAATCGTGAGGAAATAATATTTTAAACAAATTATTTTATAAAGGATTTTGAAATATTAAAGGACTAATGGAATTAATATTTTATTATTTTAAAAATATATATATATATTATTTTAGACTATTCAATGATGAAAACCTAATTTAAAAGGGATTATTGGGAAAAAGATTATTTTTTATTATTTTAATTGGGAAGAAGATTATTTTGATTATTTTAATTGTGATCGTGATAAGTGATATAAACCGTGACTTTTCATGTATGAAACGATGTTATTTTCCGCTTTCTTTTACGCTATTATTAAGCTATGTGTTATCCAAATTATCAATGATTTTATGAGACGCTTCGATTCGAGTAGTGAGATATTGATGATTTCAGTTTGCATGCGTATTTAACTGTTCTTAGATCTTGTTCATGCATATCGTATTTTGTTCATATTATTATTCTTGTTTTACGAATATTTTCATGTACTTGTGAGGCCATTTTGATGTTGCATAGAGTCGGTCACATTATTCACTATCTTGTTGCATTGAGAACCATTAGTAGTTCATGACTTCGGACTTGTGCGTCATGAACGAGACCTAGTGACATGTGTGTGTTGACCATGCTTAGGAGGTGAACCCGTGTTTTGTTATATCGATATCGTTGACTTGATTTACCTGAGACCGTGGGATGGAAAAGTCTTGGTTCATGTATTCGGATGTGGCTGTTTATGTATCTTTCAGACCCGTGCTAAGTGATCTTATTTTCACACTTGGGGCTGGTTTGTTGGGCCAGTGATCTTGTTTTCGCATGTGGCCAGTGTACTTGTGTATTCACCGAGTCTCGCTTGTGTCCGCATTGCCGAATCGGATTGCACGTAGTCCTCGTGACCGTGATCCGCCAAAATTGGATGCGCCAGAGGAATATGAACCGCCGCTATCCCAATAATATGAACTTTGACTCTATGTGGAATGTAGACCTGAGATACGACAGAATGGTGAGTTACCGTCACCGTTGTTTGGAATGCCTGAGTTTTTCGCTTGTTT
Source organism: Asparagus setaceus (assembly GCA_012295165.1). Classification (NCBI taxonomy): domain Eukaryota; kingdom Viridiplantae; phylum Streptophyta; class Magnoliopsida; order Asparagales; family Asparagaceae; genus Asparagus; species Asparagus setaceus. The sequence continues at coordinate 799,014 of CM022703.1, read as the reverse complement.
AGATGGTCGGTTCTAGTTGTATGCGTGCATCACTTCACACTATTATATTCGCTTGCATTTTCGACATCGCATTCATTCGCATTATTATTATATCGCCATTGCTCGTGGATCTTGCCGCAGTTATACACACCGACGCATCCATTCTCTTGGTGCACGCCGATAGATGACTGGACAGTCCAAGATGAAGATGTACTTGAGTCGGAGTTTCTCGCCAGAGAGCCTCCCCGACGACGGAGTAGATCGAAATAAGCTTAGTTTTCTTCTTGTTTTCGTGAGTTTGATGAACCTTAGACTGATTTCGTGATTTTTTCGCTTTAGTTGACATTGTTTAGGATTCTCCAGCTTTTAGCTACATGTATTGTTTCGGACATGTGGACTCTTTTATAGTCCGATGTTATTTTATTCCGTGATATGTACTTCCCGCTCTAGATATTTATTTAGTCTTACTGGCTGTGATTGGGATCTATGACTATAATGATTATTATTATTACTTGACGCTTGGCGTACTAGATTGAGGAGATATATTTTTTATTATTTGTATTTCTCCTCAACCTAATACGTCGCGGACTTGTTCACGTACCGCTTCCGGGTATTTTGGGAAGCGAGGCGTGACAATAACTCTCTCATTTAATATGTTAGGTTTTTTGTTCTTCAACAATCAATCCTCTTCTTGTCCTAGAATTTCCTCCATTACTCCTCCTACCTTCCCTTCATTAATGGCTAAGAAGACTTTCGTCTGCATGGTATCCTTAGGTGAGTTGTTTTGTCAATGATTAACTCTTCAGCCTTTATGGAACTGAAGTTTGATTTATCGAAGAGGTTAAAAATTCCATACGATTATTTATTGTTGCTATACAAAGATAAAATAAATGCTAACATCAGTTTTGCGATTGAGAATGAAGATGATTTGTCGCATATGGTGGAGCATAACCACAATCCTGGGTGTACAGAGATTCATATGCAAGCTATTCAAAATACAGAGGTTTTGACTTCCCATAGCACCTAGAAAAATCTGCAAGACCTGTAAGTTATCATTTATTTTTAATGAAATTTATAAGTTCTGTTAAACAAGTGGTGGAATCGTGAAAAGTTTACCAGATAGCTGTCAATGACAATTGTAGCCATTAAACTGTGAGCAGTATATGTTAGTAATCACAATCACGTGTTAACTTTATGGGTTGGATGTTTATGTTTCAGAAACACATGTTAAGCATATGAATCATAAACTATTTCTTCGAATAAGTTTTTTTTTGTTTTTGTTTGTTGTTTATTTTGTCTTTTGAATACTTTCTAAATATATGCAGCATTGCCCCTATGTTGAACTCACAATATAAAGATAGTGCTCCCACGTCTACATGTAGTTCAGATATGATTCCTAATAATAACCCATGTGGGGATCATGTAATGATGATTGATGACATGATTAGCAATATAGAGAAGATTCCTGCATGGTGGCACATCGCTTTAAGTGAAGAGAAACAACTGCTGACAGTGCAAAAGAGTTAGGATTAGCTTTGCTATACTATTCAATGGCCAAAAAATTTGAGTACAAGTTTGAAAAGAACAAACCAAAATATATTCGAGTTTTTTGTTGATTTAAGGAAACCAAAAGGTGCCCCTAGATGTTGTTTGCTTCTCCTCCTAGAAATAAAACTAGACTTGCTATAAAGAAGTTCGTAAACAATCACACTTGTGAGTAGCATGGTAATAATGATGGTCATTCAAGAGCCTCTCGAAAAGTCATTGCGACCCAATTATAACCCTTGTTGAAGATTCGGCCGATGTCTGCCCTATTGATGAGCAAAAAGAGTTTCTCAGTTAGTATAGCCTAAGGATCAAGTACAGTAAGATATGGTGGGGATAAAGAGAGAGCACAAGAGCAGCTATGTGGTGATGCTTATGAGGCGTACGATAAACTATGATGGCAAAAAAGTAAATATTATTGTTGCATTTAAATAGTATGTGTTAAGTATTTGTATTACCTATTAACTTTAACATTTATGTTATAAATATTATAGGTATGAGGACAAGGTTAAGGAGACAAATCCAGGTAGCTATATTTGCATTGAACAAGGAATATTTACAAGACTCTTTATTTGCTATACCGCTTGCATAAATGGTTTCTGAGTTGATGTAGACCCCTTATATTTTTGGATGGGACCTTTTTAAAAGATCGATTCAAAGGTATACTCCTTAGTGTTATAGCATACGACGGATATCAGGGGACATTTCTACCCTATTGCATAAGTAATTAGGAAAATAACATTAACTTGAAGTGGTTCTTACAAGGCTTGTGATCTATACTCTATGAAAGGTCAAAACCATACAATTCTTCATACCAGCTAGTTATAATTTCTGATGTAGATAAGGGAATTAGAGAAGTTGCTAGAGTATTTTTTTCTAGATGCTCTTTACTCCAGATGTGTTCTACTTCTCGTCGAGAATTTCAGATTAAAGTTGAAGGATTTGGATTAAAGTCAAAAGACACATAAGGTTTGGGGAATTTATTTGCAATCAGTTTGTTACAAGTATACTAAAGCAGAATGAGATGATTATATGGACAATATTAAACTGATAAATAAAAGGGCATATAATATGCTTATCAACTACGCTCCAGAGAACTGGGCAAACGCATTCTTTCCTAGAATTAGGTAAAGTATATACTTTTATTATCTTCCTATTAAGTTTATCTTATTTCCTATTAAGTTTAAGTCATTTCCTATTAAGAATATCACAATTTATGTTAAGATTAAGTCAGTTCATGTTAAGGATACCATATTTCCTATTAAGGTTAATTTATTTCCGTGAAGTTTAAGTCATTTCCTATTAAGTTTAAGTCATTTCAGATTAAGTTTAAATCATTTCATGTTATGGATATATCATTGCTTGTTAAGGTTATATTATATGTTATAAAGTTGGGTTGTTTTTGAAGAATATTTAATCGCTATCTTATAAATTGTTTCAAATATGGTCACGTTACATCTAATATCGCTAAGTCTTTCAACAATTGGATACATAAGGCTCGATTGCTATGAATACTATAAATAGTGGAGCACATACAAAGCAAATTATGGTGTGCATGAACGATCAATGAGAGATGGTGAAAAATAGAATGGATTTCTTTGTCCCAAAGCTGAGATGGTCCTTAAAAAAAATATGAAAAATGGATGCCCATTAGATGTGCGTCAATCCCATAAAGGAACTATTTGAAGTACAATCCCATAAAACTTGCCAAGCGAATTTGGAGCACAATACATGCACACCATCGCATGAGACGTAACTTGTATTCCTTGTAAACATGCTTGTGTAGCAATTATGTTTATGAAGAGAGACGTTTACCAATTCTGCTATTGGTTTATGTTTGTCGAATTATTTAAAAAAATTATGAGCCAATCCTTTACCCCATCCCTAATTATGAGAAGCGTAGTGTACCACGAGATAAGATCCAGATATTACCACCAGTTATAATGAAAAGAAAAGGGAGAAATAAAACTAGACGAATCAATAACAAAACCATTTATACAAGTCCAGTTAAATGCTCTCGATGCTATAGGAAAGATCATAACTGCGCAACATGCAACGAACTTATCGCTAATTAATGGACCAAGTTAAGTTTATTACTATCAAACTTTTAGATGTGTTTTGTTGGCTGTTAAGTGGTTTGCTTGTACTTTACGACTATGTATTAACTTTCAAGATTGCTTGTTATTATTAAGAATTAACTGTTAAGGTTATTCCATATGTGTTTACTGTTTGACATTTCATGTTAATATTTACAGCTTGCTGTTAAAGTTATAGGGTATGTGTGAAGTATACGCTTTTGCCTTTTAATGTTTATAGCTTGGTTGTTAAGGTTATAGGATATGTGTGAAGTATAATGCTTACCTATTAATGTTTGCGGCTTGGTCATTAAAGTTATAGGATATGTGTTATGTACACACTTTTACCTATTAATATTTAAACTAAGATGTTTAATTTATTACATACGTGTTAGGCGTATATTATGTCATGTTAATGTTAAAGCAAGTAAATCATACGAATGTAACTCCAAACACAATAGAATTGATAAGGGCATAGTAGTTGATCATCAACCTATAGACACAAATACAAAAGATCCAAATGTTGAACATCCACATATAGACATAAATACAAATGATCAAAATGTTGATCAACAACATGTAGACATAATGACAATCACATTTTTATTATATTTTTATACCCTCATTATATATCTTTATAAATAAATATATCATTAATAACATATTTTATCTTAATTTGCGGGTTAATGAAGAATTAATGAATAAAACCCAAAAGAAGCAAATTCTCTGATTTTCTATAATTTATTGAAGCCCAAATATGAAGACAAAAGAAGGCCAAAAAAGCTCAAGGATCCATAAAAAATCGGGTCAAGAAATCAACAAAAATAAAAATTTGTTGCAAACCAATCTGCTCACAACCGATTGGTCAACCAATTGGTTCGCAACAGAAATAGTTTCTGTCTAAGATTTAATCCTTGTTCTTCAAGTAAAATCTAAGGGTTCTTATTCATTATTGTAGGCTATAAATAGGGATAGATTGTGAGGGGTTTGAGTGTGAAAATTTTTATAAAAACTCCATTTGAAGAGGAGGGTTACTCTTAATTGAGAAGATCTTTTAAAATTATAAACTTTATTTGCAATTAATAAAAAAAATTTACCTCTTCATATTTTTCTTTTCTTCTCTTTATTGGTTGATGAAGATGAAGATGAATATTTGACTTCAAGGGGCTAGAACCCTCTTGCAATATAAGTTTTCTTTTTCTTTTATATATTCATGTTTTAGTATTTTCTTGTCTTTTTCTTTTTAGTAGATTAGATTATTTTGATGCCTTATAGAGTAGACTTACTTTCATGTTCTTTTATTATTTTCTTACATTTTTATTTTGTAGTATAGATTTATTTTCTTGCATAGTTTAGATTTTCTTTTATGTTCTTTTATTTTTGTAATTAGTTTTATTTTTATGTTCATAGTTTAGATCTTTATTTCTTTATTCTTATTTTTCTTTTTGTAATTAGTTTTATTTTTCTTATATTTTTTATTCTCTTTTGCTCTCTAGTTTATATTTTATTTTGTTTTTAATTTCAATAATGTTGAACTAAAATCTTGTAGGAATTCTAGAGTTATATGAAACTAGTTTGATTTTTTTATAATTTGTGGATTGCTCTCTTGTGCTTAAAATGATCATGTTTAGGATAATCAACTAGAGAACTAATTGGTAGAAGAAGAATTTAATAATCTATGCTTATCTTGAGTGGTTTAATATGTTATGCTTATGAATTCTAGAATTAATATCTAGTTGTTATTCTTTTCATGAATGTTAATTTTACTTGGATGATAATTTAATAGGTTATGTTTTCCTTAAGTGGTTTGATAGTCTATACTTAATAAATCTAAAATAAAATGTGATAAAAGAGAATAGTTCATAAATTCTAAGTGAAATTTAATAGTGGATTCCATTCTAGATTCCTCATTTCTCTAATTGAATTTCTCATCTTTTACTTTTGTGATTTTCCTCTTTATTCTTGATTTTCCCTTTAGTTGTTTCTTATTTTCCTCTAATTTCTTCTCCCCTCTTAATCTAGTTTTGTCTCATTTTGCATATAATCACACCCACTCTCTTTATCTCTCCACAATTGTCACTCTTAATTGTCCACACAACACACAATGTAGAAACCAATTTTGATTATCTCCTACAACACCTTCCTCGAGGAATCGATATCTTTTGTACTATAACTTGATAGTTGTGCATTTGCAACTTAGGTTTTATTTATTTTCTATCACATAAATACACAAAAGTCACAAGCACAGTTGAGATAATTTATTTCAATCGATATTTCATTTTCCTTTCTCCCTTCATCACTTTTTGGAACATATTCAGGATCATCCTCGTCTAATGCCCATTCCCACTACTTTTGTTCATGCCCTTCAATTATTAATTCTGCTACAAGCATGGCACGTACAGCCTCCAGCAAATCGTCGGCAGCAGTAACATGCAATGTATCATATCCAAGAAGTACAGCCCGTATATATAAGTAGACATAAATTCCACAATCATAGCTACAAATTGAGAACATAAAATTAGTTAGTAGTCAATCAATGAAAAAGTAAAAAATGATAGCATTAACATGATACTAACAATACTTGTTGTTGCTCACATGGGATGGCTTGATATTTGTATGTTCGAAACACATTATAAGGATCAAATGCAGACTTCATATGGTCGATATAATTGATGATTTTATTAACAGGTACAATGTAACCACTGTGACCAGCCGAACTATAGTGCCTTACAACTTCTTCATTCAATCTAACTTTAGCAAAATGCCAGTGGTCATGACGCACGATAGGAACTAATAGAATCTTTCGCCCCGTGGCACTATGTTTTTGTATATACAAGCAATACATGTCCGCAAAATCAGGGGTATCGGCCTAAAGTGAATGCTATATAACAAACACAATAAAAGCCATATATTTTTTTTATTAAATATATATGATGAGCATTAGGTATCACTTTCGGTACTTACAGTGAAATAATTTGATACGATCCCATATTCCTTATTCAATGCCTCATTTTTAGACTTCCTAAGCATAATCTTAATCTATCTATCAAAGCCTCCATCATATGTAAATAACCAAAAATTAGAAATAAATATATTTAAGGGCCCTAAACTAAAAAACATATATTTACAAATCTTGCATAGTTATCGAGGTGTCCTCCATGTAACAAATAAAGAAGCTCCAATCAGTCAATGCTCTTGTTATATGTGTTGATGACAATATACCTCTGAATAACATGCAATGTAATGTTATTATTTATATCAATATGAGATACATGCAAAAGTTCTAAGATATTTATAATTATTTATCAAGCATCAAGAAAGTTAACATCATCTCTAATAAACTTAACAGTTATTAGCAAACATTGACAACTAGGAATCAATAGTTAACATCTATTGTCGAACATTAACATATACCGCCATAAACTTAATATATACCGCCATAAACTTAATGGATAATGACATTGATTAACACTTATTCAACATGGTTAACAAGAATATGAAAAAAGTTATCAACTACAGTCAAACTTACTCATGATATTTCTGATGGCAAAAATGTGAGAGCTATATGTTCTCTTCTGGTGTGAGTTTCGACGATACAGTAGGAGGTATTCTATAATTGTGCAAGAAAGTCCCCGTGCTATCTGATACGCGTATGCTAAAATTTGAAACATCAGGAATCCCCTCATTTAACACTTTCAAAAGAGCTTGTTCCTCTTTCGTCATCTTTTTTTTCCTCAACACATCCCAATTGGCTTCTTCGATGTTGTAGGAATATTTGATTGCTTTTTTCTCATCATTGATATGCTCAGGTATCTCAATCAATTGACCATCTTTTTGTTTATTCTTCTTTTCTTTGGTGCATGGGGTCCTCACAAGCTATGATCTCTTTGTAACTCTGTTGCTTGGTGCTTTAGTTCTCTGAGGTGTATTCTTTTTTGAGACTAACTTCTTCCTTCTTCTCACATACGTACTCATAGGAGTAAGCTCTTGAGAGAAGCTCAAACCCTCTTCTTCAATTGGCTTCTCATTCACATTTTCCACCATACTCATGATCCACACTCATGTTCTTATCATCTCGTACATTTATATTCATGTTCTTATCATCTCTTACATTTAGATTCATGTCCCCAATCTCTTTTTCTTCGACTTCCTTCTCAACTTCCTTCTCAACGTGCAATTCCTCCTCTCCTTTATGATCTCCATCATCATGGTATTTATCAAAATTATTACCAAAGCTTCCTTTCTCATCATTATTAGCCGTAGAATCTACATGATGTTCCTTTTCTATTGCTTGTATCTTTGATTTTTTGTCTTTTGCAATGTACTTCTTAATATTCTCCTTTTAGCAACTCCGGAGCTATAATATCACCAGTTCATTCGTAACTTTCAACTTTTTTATTTAGTCTATGAATCTTATTCATAAATGATTGACAATATATGCTCTTTGAACTTTTTATAGCTTTCAATATTCTTGGTAAAATTTAGTGAATTTCTCCAAAAGTAAGCTACTTCTCAATGGGTAAAGTCTCCACCTCATCTTTTTTTTCAAAAGCATCTTCAATATGCTTTGAAACAATCTGAAATTTATAGACATGAAAGTATATCAATAAAAATAACACGATATTGTATGGTATTCACACTTTTTAACCTAAATTTAACAAGTACTATACACTTAACATGAACTCTATATACTTAACATTATCCTTAAAGACTTAACATGTAATGAAAAACTAAACATGCACTTCACAAACTTAACAATTATACTTAAATACGACATGTAGTCTGAAACCTAACATGAACTCTATATACTTAACATTATCCTTAAAGACTTAACATGTAATGAAAAACTAAACATGCACTTCACAAACTTAACAATTATATGAAAAGAGTTAGAAAATATTACATAAACTTAATATCAACTTTTAGAAATACTTACATAGTCTATTGAGGCTTTTGTCTTCACTTCGTCAGATTTCTCCTTTCTATCTGAACTCTTTACATTAACAATTTTTCCAGAGAACAATGCGGATTGTGTTTCCTCAATGTTGGCGGTGGGATTCTTTTTCTTTTGTGCCTTGAACTATCATCATTCTTCATATTAGGCTTCCTAAGTGAGTATTTTGCACACCATAGACCAATTTCAACAATAGGTTTCTTAACTAATGTCATGAAAAATTTTCCTGCCTTTGTAGCTATCTTCCTCTTCCTCAGGGATTCAACTTTCTCACCTTCTAATATGTAGTTCGTCAAAGGAGACTTGAATCTATTGCTAAGGGCATATTTCTTTATGCTCGTCATCTCATAATATCATAGCTGTGAAAATGTAATCACAAATCTAACAATTAGAAAATGAACAGATTCAAAATAACATGTATATCTTATACTTAACATGAAATAAAAAACATGCACATACACTTACTACCCATAACAACAAACAATTTAAATTTAAAACTTACAAGAACAGGTGTCATGCATCCAGGGATATATGTAACTCCTGACTTCTTCAATCCCTCCAAATCAATTTTAATACCTCTCATAGTTTTTGTATAAATGAATTTCCCCCATGCAACTCTGTTCACCCTTTCAATGCTATCCACATACTTAAACAATAGCCTAAGAATACCTTGCACACTACTGGGGCACCATATCATCGAGCATTAATAAAGAATTTGTAGCAAAATAAAGTCCTAAATATCCTTCTTCTTTTTGATTCCACAAGAGTTTCTAGTAGTTCTTCAACATACCTTCTCATGTTCATTGGTGCTCTCTTTTTTACCCTTATCTCCCTTTTTAGGCTCATTTGTTTTGGCAAAATATTCCCTCCATATTCGATTATTGGGGTCTCTAATGGTATAAATAATTTCTCCATCAATTGGGAAACCAGTATGATCATTAACCCAATCCAAGTCAAAATTGATGACTTTTTTTTTACTTTTTGCATCAGAGATAGAAAAGGTTTCATTACCTACTTCATAATAGCTTAACACTAACTAAAGTGTTGGATGATCAACTGCAGGGGGCCAAAAAGTATATAATGCTCATATGTGGAGCCCTCATAGGCATCCCTATGCCACTGCCGCACCTTCGGAGCAAGATACTTCATGAAATAATAATACGCACTGAAACTGACAGTTGGCCTAATTTCAGCAAAATCACAAACTTTTTTCCTAAAAAAAGGATAATTGTACACTTAGCAATCCTTCAACCTATGCATAGATTAACCATCCATTTAATAAACCTAACTATTATTGTGACAAAATTAACAAGTATTCGATATACTTAATATGTCTTGATCAAGGTTAACATGTACTACTATAAAGTTAACATGTATTGGTATAAACTTAACATGTCTTGATTTAGGTTAACAAGTCTTGCTAGAAAGTTAACATGTACTTCATAAACTTAACATTTATACAAAAATAGTTAACAAGTAATACTATAAATTACACAAGCATTTATTAAACTTAACGCTAATAATTTAAACTTTAACTTCTACAACCCATATTTAACAACCAATCAGTAGCATTAACAAGCATTGTATACTTTCATACTTTTAAAAATATTATTTTTCTACATGTAAAATCTATTTGCTATAATTCACAATCAACAATACTTAATCTATAATAAAATAATACAATAACATCTTTAACTTTCCAAACAGGTTGTAAAGTTTCACAGTCTTGATTTAGGTTAACAGTACTACTAGAAAGTTAACATGTGCTTCATAAATTTAACATTTATATATAAGCAGGTTAACAAGTAATACTATAAATTAAACAAGCATTTATTAAACTTAACACTAATAATTTAAGCTTTAACCTTAACACTAATAATTTAAGCTTTAACTCCTACAACCCTATTTAACAACTAATCAGTAGCATTAACAAGCATTGTATACTTTCATACTTTTAAAAAATATCATTTTCACGCAACATGTAAAATCCATCTGCAAAAATTCACAATCAATAATATTTAATCTACAATAAACTAATACAACAACATCTTTGACTTTCCAAACAGTTACAATCTAACAAACACAACTATAAAATTTGATTTCTAAAATTTTCCACATAAATTGCACACAATCTACAAACATATAACAAACAATTAAATCCCAATAGGCTAAACTTACTTTTCCTAGTGCGGGAACCATCCCTTTTTGAACTTCGTTTCTTGCCTTTGCCAAGTGAAACACCCTTTTGCATGTCATCGCTTCATCCGTACTGCTATTCCTAGAGGAATGACGTGATTCATCTTCGCTCAAAGAGACACAAGGGTCATCACTCGAGGAAGCCGTGGGATCATCACTTGTAGATTCACCATCATCGGTGGTAGCATAGTGCTCATGAACTACCTTAGACGACAAGTAATTAACTTCATTTATGTATTTTGACCGTCGTTCACGCCCAATGTTCGAAGCCGACACTGGCCGTCCACTGCGATGAACCACTTCAAAATCGTCGGCAACTTCGTCCTTCATGGGCATATTTCACCTAAGAAGTCCTAACCTTAGGTAGAATTTTGAGAGGAAGAAAGAAAAGGGTTTTGGGATTCCTTCGCTGGGTTCCTGTTAAGAATAGAAGAGAGAGTGAGAGGTTAATTCAATTTGGGTTATTAGGGCGCGGTTACCGATTTTTGGAAATTCAGAAACCTGAAAGTAGGGACAGTTTGAGAATTATAATTGGACCTTAAACATAAATACGATTAATATTTAGGATGGAAATACATGGCCCAAAATGCAAAATGGCTGCTCACATGGGCTTTTTCGTATTGAGACTGGGCACAATTTTTCCATGACAAGTTGAACTAAATGACTTACCTTGTTTTTTAGGGGTACGATGAGCTCAGAGAAAGCCACGTCCCAACTGTTCAGAGTTTGCAGAAGTGAAGCTGTGAGCACTGTGAAGGAGAGAGGTACTTCAAAACCCTACCTTTCTAAGCTTGCAATTAAATTTGTTTTTGATTTGTAACCATAATTTTTACCCTTCAATTTCTCATTTGCATCAAGATCTTCAGACCTCAAAAAGAATTCCAAAATTATTTTTCTGATATTGGGTTTTTTGGATTTCCAGATCTCTGATGCATGTGAGAAATTGAAGTGCCACAACAATTTTCGCTTGCCATGTAATTGAAATGCAAAAAATTTGTTATCAAACAATCATGTTCAAGGACGCTACTGAAAATTCAAGTATTTCATGAAAATAATCACCCGGTCTAAAATTTTCTTCATTGTGTTTGATATATTAGATTGATTGCTTCCAAGCTTCTCAATTTACTTTGAAAAAATTCATTCCTCTCACAGGCATTAGGTTGCTAAGTTTTGTTTTATTGTTATTTTTTGTGAATATATATGCTCAAATTTCCTAATGCATGTGTGGCTAGTTAGACATTGCAAATAAAACTCCTCGTGATGCCCTGATATGTCTAAATTGTTCCCCAATAATTTTTTTGTTTCATTTCAGAAAATTATAGTTTATTGTTTCCATTTGCAATCTTTGCTAATTACTTGTCAATGGCTACTGTCCTTCAGGGTGGAAGGCTCTGTTTCCCGACTAGCAATGTTTCATCGAACTCATCGAAGGAGGCTGACTTCGGTGGTGGGAATTGTAATTATTCTCACTATTGCATTTCAAGCCTTCATTATGCCCTCCAGAATTGCTATGTCACCTTTCCTTGTTCCTAAGACCCGTGAATTCGATGAAGAGATCATATCACTTAGAGTTACTTACCCAACACCCACAGTGATCGGAAAACTATCCCTTTTGAACAACTCACTGAACTCTAGCAACTTATCGGTAGACTTTGAGGAAGCTAACGCATCTGAAATTTCCAATAACGGAAAAGATTTTAACCCTCATTCTAAAACTGAAGACCAAACTCAAGATGTGGAGCAAGATGACGGCTTATATGATGACATTAATTTAAGAGACGATGAAGATGCGGATACTGAATTCTCAACTGACATTGAGAATGGTATTAAGAAGAAGGTTGAGGAGATCATTAGGGGTTCTACAAAATTATCCAATTCTTTGATATCAAATGGTTTTAGCAAATCCAAGCTAAATGGTATAAATCCGTGCTCCTAAATTTGGATATGGTTCTTTTTCTTAAGCTTTAGGGACTCTTTGGTGCAAATTCTAATGAGCATGCTATTATGATTACTGTTCCTTTTCAGTTAACCTATCAAAAAATAAGAAAAGGGTGATGCCTGCAGTGTCCATATCAGAAATGAACCAAATTTTGCTCCGAAACCATGCTTCTCCTCGTTCAATGGTATGTTATCTGACATTGCGATTTTCCTCTTAGCTGTATGTTTATACTGAGTTGTACCTCAATCCTTTTCCCTGAAGAGACCTCGGTGGTTGTCAGCACGTGACAAAGAGTTATTAACAGCAAAGGGAAAGATGGAAAATGCTCCCTCTGTAAAGAGCGATCAGCAACTTTATGCTCCAGCTTTCCGAAATATTTCCAAGTTTGTAAGGTGTTGTATATTATAATGAAGGGACTTGCATTTACTTGCAATATCCAGTCCTTTTACTGACTTCAATCTTGAGTTCTGCATGATATTGCCTGCATCTCTTTGTGTCACAAGTCAATCACACCTTCTATGTTTCATAGGGGCGTCACAATTTCACTTTGGTGTATGCCTTTCTACTAATGTACGGAAATTTTATGATTATCCTAGGCAAAATGTATTTGACCAGTACCTAAAGATATAAATTTTGAAATTTATAATGCATACACGGTGGTCTCACAATTTCATTTGATTTATACAGACAAATATCTTGTTTTCACTCTCATTAACTAGAGAGACATTGCTTAGCTAGGTGTTAATGTATATATACTTAACTAGTTTACAATGTTGAAGTTACTGCGTTCTTCGACCATAGTATTGGTACAACTCGAACAGGTTTAAGAAATGCACACATAAACTCCCAATGTTATGATTCTCTTGGTAATTAGGTTGCTTAACTTCAACTGATGTGATGTTTGATTTTTGTTTTTTGTTTTTTGTTTTCTTTTGCAGGAGCTATGAGCTGATGGAGAAAATATTGAAAGTCTATGTGTACAAGGAAGGACATCGGCCCATTTTCCATCAGCCACTTCTCAAGGGGATTTATGCCTCCGAAGGATGGTTCATGAAGCTTATGGAGACAAACAGGCAATACATTGTGAAGGACCCAAGAAAAGCTCATCTCTTCTATATGCCCTTTAGCACTCGTCTCTTACAGCTCGAGTTGTATGTACGCAATTCTCACAATCGAAGAAACTTAGAACAATACTTGATTGACTATGTCGATAAAATTGCTTCTAAATACCCCTTCTGGAATAGGACAGGTGGATCTGACCATTTTCTTGCTGCTTGCCATGACTGGGTATGCTTTAGCCTTCTTCAAAACTTAGTTAAATTAGCTCATCTCATTTGCATGAGAGTTGAAAAGCTAATGTTTATATATGAGAACCAAATGTTCAATGGGATTATATCAGAGAGTAATCATGAATAGCATTACATTCATATAGTATCACACTCTACGCAAATGAATCAAAAGAATTTATCAGCTGTTCATTTAGCATCACACTCTATGCAAAATGAATCAAAAGAAAAAAATGTATCAGCTAGAGATATAATTAACAAATGTCAAGAGCACAACCTGTATGGCAGCCTTCAGTCGCATTCACATAAAAGTTTCAAACTATATATATAATAGCATTAATTAGTATTTTTTATATAGGCACCATATGAAACAAGGCACGCCATGGAACATTCGATCCGAGCGCTTTGTGTATCCAACCTCCATCAAAGCTTTCAATTGGGAAAAGACGTTTCTCTTCCAACAACTTATGTTCGATCTGCAGAGAATCCCCTCAGGGATCTCGGTGGAATGCCTGCAACCAATCGCTCTATTCTCGCCTTCTATGCTGGTAACCTTCATGGTGAGCTTCGCTCGATCCTACTGCAGCATTGGGAGAACAAAGACCCTGATATGAAAATCTACGGCCCTTTGCCTCGAGGACTCAAAAGAAAGATGATATATATTCAACACATGAAGAGCAGCAAGTACTGCATTTGCCCGAGAGGTTATGAAGTTAATAGCCCACGAGTCGTTGAGTCCATTTTCTATGAATGTGTCCCAGTGATTATTTCGGACAATTATGTTCCTCCCATCTTTGAGGTGTTAAATTGGGAGGCATTTTCTGTTATAATTCCAGAGAAAGATGTGCCTCGATTGAGAGAAATAATTGCATCGATCCCTGAGGAGAAGTATCTTTCTTTGCAGGAGGGAGTGAGGATGGTGCAGAAGCACTTCCTATGGCATAGTAAGCCAGTCAAGTATGATTTTTTTCATATGACCCTGCACTCAATCTGGTACAATAGAGTATATAACATAAGGACTGGGTGAAGGTATGGATTAATGAAAAATTCAGCTCGGATTCCTTTGGATACTTTGTATTCCGCACTGCTTTGAGTACAAGTGAAAGGTGTATCTTCAATTGACTGAGACTGTAATCTGCTTAATTTCGACGGAAGCCTGCAGTGTTAGAATGCCAAGGAATGCCAACAATGAAGGAACGTGCATGTTGAAGGAGTTGCTTCCAGGTAAATTAATTCTGTATTTTTGTTGAATCAAGAATTTAAATTCTATGCATGCTAGGCACACTTAAATATCGGATGGTTTCTTTTGTACATTGTCATCGTGGAAGCTTCATAGTTGGAGACCCTTGTACATTTATGTTTTAATAAAGTGAAAAGTGAGCTAAGATGTGTACATGAATTGTGACATAAATAAGATCAAGTTGTCCCTTCAACAACTATTTTCTTTTGCTGATGAATCAGGCATTACATAATACCCTTTGTTCTGATGGATACATATAATTCTTTGTTGTTCTCTAGAAGTACATTGATGGAGCCCCAAAAGTTTTCAAACTAAAGTTTGTTATATCATTGCTTACAGTTTCTAATTGGTCCAAAGTACTTACAAAATTATACAGCAAATCTATCAAAGATCACAGAAACCTTCACCCATAATTCTCCCTCTTGTTCATTCACAGTGTAGACAGTAGAAAGACACGGAACCATATGATTTTAATTTTCACATGTTCTTGATCTCTTCTACATGGAAGTCCCTACAGTTGGTCGGACCGCCACCCAAAGCAAAGAAACCGTGATGGCAACGAGTCCAACCCAAACCCAAAGAATCGTTGGCGCCCTCCCTCTCCTCCCCATCAACCCTTTCATAAACGGATACATATGTGTCAGCACCCAGAAACTAAAGAAACTACTCCCAAGCATCTTACTCCACTGCGGTATCTCACTGTATATTGTCCGTGCGGCCCCGATAACAAGCGCCACAAAGTTGACAGAAATGATCGTCAGTGGCATAATGAACAAGCTCGTCCATTTGACCACATACAGGTCGGCATATATGTCATCTTCATCTTCGTTTGCCGATTTGGCTGTAAGAGTGAACGAGATCTCAATCCCTGCAATAACTTTCAGTAGGCCCTGAAGCACCGCCGCAAGGTGAGCAGATGTTCCTCCTATGACCCAGAACTGCTCGTTTCTCCATAGCTCTTCGAGTGCAATCCCTGACCATTTCACTTCTAAGAGGGAGATAAGCGCGAGAGTGATGGTGATAGTGAGTAGGAAGACAAGGAATGTTACGTTGAGGCCAGGAACAATGAATTGATCGGAGAAGAGGCATAGAGCGGGTAGAAAGCAGTAGACGGTGAGTAGGATTGACGTGAAAGGATAAATGCCAACATTGAGGTAAGCGATGCGTTGGAGGAATTTGAGGCGCTTGGTGGCTAGGAAGGCATTGTTGCGGGAGAAGAAGATCTCGACAGAGCCAGTGGCCCAGCGGAGGACCTGGTGGAGGCGGTCGGTCATGTTGATGGGAGCTGAGCCGCGGAAGGCGTCGCGTTTTGTTACGCAGTAGACGGAGCGCCATCCACGGTTGTGCATCCGGTAGCCTGTTACGACGTCCTCCGTCACCGAGCCATAGATCCAGCCTACTCGGTCACCCCATTCAGTTTTGTCCTCATACCTGCGATCAACAGGTAATTTTTCTGTGAGCTTTTTTGAGAAAAAAATTTCCTCTTAAGATTGTTTGTGATTTATGTTGATTTTGTTGGTTCCCACGAACTATAACATAGTTTTATATATTAGTATTGCGGTGCACACGACATAGCATGAGGGAATGGTTTAGTCGAATTGTGAAGTAAATGAATGTTTTGTTAAGTTTTAATGGTTTTTTTGAAGGGCGAGAGTGTTTCCGTTGATTTTTCCAAGAGTGAGGACATTTACACATATTTCTCCAAGTGTAGGAGGTGTTTCCATAGATTTTTTAAAGTGTGGGTATTTTTGGAATTTCTGAAGATGTGAGGCACAAGCCAAATGGAGGCTTTTCTTAAAAATTTGATATACAAGCCAAAAATGTGTCCTTTCTTAAATGTATACTATAGATATAAGGTTGCAATGTGACTTCACCAGCATGAGATGACCGAGACAGCCTCGGCAACAGTGGGTGCGTCGAGCGGCGGCCTAGGCGCAAGCAGTGAACCAGGCGGTCGACCATTCTTCACCGAAGGATGATCAGCTAGGGGCCGCCCCTGGAACTCAGCAACCAGTATCGAATTCAGAAACATGGGCGAATTCCCAAACTTCATCGGAGTGATAAGATCTGGGTGCACATCCCGCTCATTGGCCTCACTGCCACCTTCTTCACTGTCCTCCCCCGTTACTGGTGCCGACACCGGGATCGGCTCAGCCGGCACCTTGATTTGCCCGACGGCACCATAATAATCATTTGCACGCGGCGGATTGAACCCATACAAGGCATATCGACGGAACAAACATCCTGTACCCACATACATCGGACCTTGTAGGCCATCGAGCGCACGCATATTGCCATCAAAGAACACAGTATTGTGATTCGCATAGCGGTCTGAAGGATCAATCCCTTCAAACCTCTGTGGAAACTGTATATAGCAAATTCGATCCCCACCTCTATCCAACATAAAACACATCCCCTCCCGAATCGCCATACAGTTGTTGATATAGTGATCGCAATCGAAGTTAAGTATAAAAGGACCATTTGAGAGTATCGCTGATGCACGAACCAATGCATTCATCGCTCCCGCCTTTTTATTATGATCATACCCAGGGCGTTTCTCGCGAGACATGTAGACGAACATGGGGATTCTAGTGTCAATCCCGGTGAAGTCCATGAATGGGTGGTCACCGGGATTGCCATAGACAGGTTCGTGGTTCGGGGTTTTGATCATGACCTGAATGATTCCGGCGTGGTCGCCTTTGGCGTGGTCAGGGGCGGATTGGTACCAGGTGCCAGGCCAGTGAGTGCCATCAGCCATCCATGTTGCTGTTGTGAGTTTTATGGAGTCAATGGATTCGCCCTTTTCTTTGGCGAGCTTTTTCTCTTGTTTTTGCTCGCGTTTGTTGATCTCACTGCATCTCTTCTTGATTTTTTCTGGGAGGCCGTTGATTCGCACTTTGAATTCGTCGTATTCCCTCTTGATCCACCTGTCATAAGTCAAAATTAAGAACTATGATTTTAAGTCATTTCTGTCTTGAAATGATACAACGTTTAGTAGTTTTACATATGTTCCTTCGGATTTGGATCCTCTCCCCTATAAAGATGTTGCAGCATATTTGTTTCTCAAAGAAAAAATGCTACAGGATCACTTTGTTAATCAGTCTTCTATTCCATGAGGGATAGTGGGGATTCACCGCAAATCTAACACTTGTAAATGTTCAGTGTGATTTTAATTCATTTCCATTTTTCCCCCCACTCTGGCAAATCACAATCAACTAATAAATAATTGCTAATAATTGATCTTGATCGAAAAATGGTTTCTCTTGTGCATTTTGACGATGAAGAGAATCCAAATATGTTTTTTTTTCTATTCAGAAAAATGTAGAGTCAAGGGTTTGGATAGTACTGTCAAAAGAGTATGATAGAGGTCACTACTTTTTATTTGTTTTTGCGTAACAGATAGCTGTTTTTATCATACTTGCATATAGTGATTGATGGTTGTGATTCATTTCAAATCTCAACAGTTTCTCATCAAAGTAAATAAGTCACAGGGGTATATATTAGACTGTTATGATCAAAAGTAGAAATATGCATGTTGTTTTTTTTCAGTGAAATTGGTCAGAAACCTCAGACAAATATGTGAGGTTGTGTTTCCATTCCTCATTTGTGATAACCAATCGATAAAGAAAAAGGGAGTTGGTGGCATTACCTTCGGTCCTTGACAAAATCAGGCCTCTTCTTGTTCTTTGTTGGATCACCCTTCAGCGCAAAATAACTATCAGGATTCCTGGGCTCAATATTATGCTTCCGACAGAACGGCACCCAGATCTCCGCAAACGATGAAGCCTCAGCCATCGCCTCAAAGGTAAGCATAGACCCCCCATCATCTGATATATACAACGCCAGCTTCTCAACAGGATACTCAGTCGCCAAAATTGAGAGCACAGTGTTCGCGGTAGTGAGTGGCGGCTCTTTCTCTGCATCAGCTGTGGAGATGAAGACGTCCATGCCAGGGAGATCAGATCGCCCATCGGGGTTGGAAGGCGAGGGGGACTCGAACTTCTCTTTGAGGGCGTCAAGGTCGGTGGCTCGGTTGATGGGGTTGAGTTTGGGGAGGATGTCAAGGATCCAGGAGAAGGCGAACCAGAGCTCGCAGACTAGGGACATTCCCCAGAGCCACATTGCGTCCCAGTTTGGGTTGCAGATTCTCCATGTTAGGAAACAGCCCAGGACTACCAAGCGTATGAAAATCAGAATCCTGCGCAGGTTCAACAAAAGAATTGGGTTTTTTTTTTAATTTTTTTAATTACTGTGATAATGTCAACCCCTAGATAATTTTCCTTTGATTTGGACAAAATTCAGATATTATATATCCTACGACCCGTCTGTTAAAAAAATTATTGGACTTAAAAAAAGAAACTTGGAAAACATGTAACTGGGAAATGAGTCTTGGTTATTGGTCTAAGCATGGGAATAAGCAGCAGAGAGATTGTCAATTAATCGGCTAATTAGTTTTGAAATGATTCTGATTTTTCTTCCTTATACAATAAAGATAAGAATCACTAAGGACGACCGCATTTCATAATCGTCGTCTTATCGTATAATCATCGTTTTTTTTAGTTTGACACCATTGCCTTCCACCAAAATAGACCCCTTAGTATCACCTAACTGGAAAGGGGTTACCTAATTGGAAGAGATCCTGTAGTTCTATTTGTTGAGAATAGACCTTTATAGTTTTATTTGTTGCAAATGGACTCACCGAGTGAATTTTCTTTCTACTCTTAAAATTGTTAAAAATTTGAAGAGGCAGCTAGACCCTCTAAAGTTCAATTGGTTAGGATAGATGCACAATTGCCTTTTTAATATATTACTTTCAAAAGGTTTGAAAAAGTTCGCTAGGAGGTGTATTTGCACTTGGCTTGATAGTAAGGGGCATATTCTCGACAAGTAGAATTACGGAGGGGTATATTCACAACAGTAAATAGAACTATCTCTTTGCAATTGGATGATGCAGGGGGGTCTGTTTGCAATTAACGGTTAACCCTTAATTAAAATTGCTACCTGGTCCGATCTTCTTGTGTATATTCTGTATCTAAGCTCATGTACCTGTAAGGGCTGAGAATCCCCGGTGGCACCGGAACTTTTCTTGTCAGCGGCTTCCAAGGCTTATCCAAGAAGTCATCCATACTCATCCCCCCACCAACATCATCATCGTACCCTCCTCCGTCGGCCGGCCAATACGCATTCCCGATCCCATACGTCCCCTTATTTTTCTCGAACAAGAACCTCGTGTGATCGAAATCCCCCGTTTGGCTCCTCATCAACATCGATTTGTTCGTCTTTATCACCGACATCCTCCGGTCGAGCTTCCCTCTTCCTCCTCCGCCACTGCCGCCATCATCGCCTCCACGATGCCCCGCGCGCTGCTTGGCGCCGCCGCCGACGAAGGGCTGGTTGTCCGGGGTCGGAGGCATGTGGACGGTGTAGTTGTAGTCGTTGTGGCCCCCGGAGGAGGTGGAGGTGAGGTCAGGGCCGAGGTCGATGTCTTCGCGAGAGAGGCTTTGGATTCGCCCGCTTAGTGTTCGGCGGGCGAACTTGATCGGGGTTTTCTTCGGGGATGTCGACATGGTTTTCTTTCTATCTAGCTAGCTAATTGTACGTAGTACAATTTTTGAGCTAGGAATTACAAAGGTTTTTTTTTTTTCTTTTTCACTTTTTGTTGCATGTTTCATGAGAATTGGTGATTCAATGGGATGCAAAGGCGTGAAGAATAGGATTGAATGGCGAAGCGGGAATTGCGAACACGAGAGCAAATTTTCATATGGGTTGCGGTGAGGAAATTGCGGGAGGGTAAGGCAAGAGGGGATCCGGATCCTCTACAACCCAGGCTGTAGAGGAACGCTACATGCAATCGGGTCCCACATTCAATTCTTAACTAACTACACGCAGACACGTGGCTAAAGTTCTTTAAAGAATTGTGGGCTGCAATTAAGGGGTTGTTAACCGGCAGTGTTAACGGGGCTTGCCAGCAACCTATCTGAGTTCCTTTTTTTAATCCTTTTTCTTTTTCTTTTTTCTTTTTTCTAGCAAAAGAATTTTGAGGGTCGCAGTTTTATTTTCTCTCTGATGCCACCTGATTGCTTTACAAATATATTCAACGTGACAGAACACTCTCTTATTTATGAAAACGAGAAGCAATGCTAATGCGAATTTCACACATAAACACCTCAAATTTACTGTAAGATATAGAAGAATATTAACCAAAAAGTGGATGTTTTGATTCTGAAGAATTAGATATACATGCATTCCTAGTAGAACACAAAGTAAAGCAACCTAAAACTCACACTTCTAAATCTGAGTTTCAAAGAAGATTAAACATTTACAAAGCTCTAAGGTAGCGTTTGGGAAACTAGATTTAGATTTGAGATGTAGATTTCAAAGCAAAGATTTGATCACTCTGTTTGGATACTTTTGTCTAACTAGGTTTTATGCACGCGCCATACACGTGGTTAAATATCATGATTAATTATTTTTGGTTTATTTCCTTACTAAAATTTGTTCCTCGGTTCCACTTTGATGGTTTTTGCTCACTTATGTCTCTAAACTTTAGCATCATGATCATTTATTTCTTTGATGTTCGTTTAAATGAGCAACACCTAGTTTAAATTTTCATGTTGATAATTAAATTGACATGAAACAAATGTAATTCGAAGCCAACTTGAATTATCGTGTTATTTGGATCGACATGAAATCAAGCTTGACCTGAGAAAGTATAGTGTTGCAAAAGTCATAAACACTTGAAAAAATAGCATTATAAAAGGAAGATGAATAATTAAAGCTAATAAGATAAGATGATTGGTTAAAAGTTGGCTAAAACGACACAAAAGAGAATATGGAGTTTGTTCCTAATCCATGATACACTTAAAAAATCATAAATTGAAGATTAATGTTAACTCTAGTACACTTTTATATGATAAAAGCATCCATATAAGCATATAATAGTACTAAATTTTTTTATGAAAATCCCTTCTAAAGATTCCTTATTTACTTAAAAAGCAAACTATTCTATAAAGTATTCAGAAAATAGTGTCATTCATTCCTTCGCTTCATTTTTATTAAGTCGACATCAATCCTTCTCTACCTTTATCTTTTTGATAAAATTAGGTGCATTTAGATCTTTGAAAAGGATAGTAAATCTTAAATTAAAAGTAAATTTATATATCTTAATGAAAGAATATCAAACAACTACTCTTTTCTTTGCTAAGTTTTGAAATTTTAGTATTTTTGTGATTTTGAATTTTTGAGGGTGTGTTTTGCAATTTTGAAACTTTGAAAGTGTTTTTAAAAATTTTAAATTTTAAGTTGGGTGCTTGTAATTTCTATGCTTCATGTGTTAGTGGTAAGTTTTCTAATGTCGGATATTTCTTGCAACTCTAAAATTTTAAGGGTATTTTTATAATTATTAAAACTTTGGATTATTTTTGTAAAATTTAAAATTTTAGCGATATCTTTGATATTTTCTAGATTTGATATCTACTGGTTATAGGTTTTGAAATTTTAGGATTTTTGTGATTTTTAAGTACTTTTGAAGGAGTTTTTGCAATTTTATAACTTTGTGGTTATTTTTACAAATTTTAAATTTTCAAGTTCGATAGTAATTCCTTGAATTATCTTTGTTGTTTGCAAGTTTTAAAATTTCAGAATTTCAGGGTGCTTTTTATTATTTGAACTTTTGAGAGTGTTTCTACAATTTTTAAAATGTTGAGGGTGTTAATTACAAATTTTAAATTTTAAGTTGGGTGCTTGTAATTTCTATGCTTCATGTGTTAGTGGTAAGTTTTCTAATGTCGGATATTTCTTGCAACTCTAAAATTTTAAGGGTATTTGGTGCAATTTCTAAAATTTTTGAGTTATTTTGTAATACTTCATATATTATAGCATGTTAGTGCTTTACCTTAATAAACTAATATCGTGGAGTCATTTCATGTATTTCATTAATGTTATTTTTTAAAATTGTTGAACTATAGGTAGTTCACATGGATTAGGATAGGATATAATTATGATTAGGATAGATTAAGATTTAACTGAAATATTCAAAATAGTGATGGCTAATATTGACCATGGAAAGTTTTTTCGAACTCGTACTTTTAAAAGGAACTAGATTTTATGCATGTGCAATGCACATGGTTAAATACCATGATTAAGTATATTTTTGATCAACATGATTAAGTATATTTGGTTTATTTCCTTACTAAAATTTGTTCCTCGGTTCCACTTTGATGGCTTTTGCTCACTTATGTCTCTAAAATTTAGTATTGTGATTATTTATTTTCTTTAATATTCATTTAAATGAGCTACACCCAATTAAAATTTTTTTGATAATTGAATTGATAGGAAACAAATATAATCGAAGCCAATTTGAATTATCATGTTATTGAGATCGACATGAAACAAA
This sequence comes from Asparagus setaceus, assembly GCA_012295165.1. Lineage (NCBI taxonomy): Eukaryota > Viridiplantae > Streptophyta > Magnoliopsida > Asparagales > Asparagaceae > Asparagus > Asparagus setaceus. The sequence continues at coordinate 775,405 of CM022703.1, read as the reverse complement.
GCTTGACTTGAGAAAGTATAGTGTTGCAAAATTGAAAAACACTTCAAAAATAGAGTTCTAAAAGAAAGGTGAATAATTAAAACTAATAAGACAAGATGATTGGTTAAAAGTGGGCTAAAATGACACAAAAGAGAATATGGAGTTTGTTCCTAATTCTTGATAAACTTTAAAAAATTATAAACTAAATATTAATGCTAACTCTAGTAAACTTTTATATGATGAAAGCATCCACATAAGCATATAAAAATACTAAAAAATTCATGAAAATCTCCTCTAAAGATTCTTAATTTACTCAAAAATAAACTATTCTATAAAATTTTGAAAACTGTGTCTTTCATTCCTTCGTTTTATTTTTTATTGAGATGTCATCAATCATTCTCCACCTTTATCTTTTTGATAAAATTAGACTACTTTTAGATGCTAAAAAGGATAGTAAAACCTTAAATTAGAAGTTAAGTTTATATATCTTAATGAAAGAATATCAAACAACTACTCTTTTCTTTGCTAAGTTTTGAAATTTTAGTATTTTTGTGATTTTGAATTTTTGAGGGTGTGTTTTGCAATTTTGAAACTTTGAAAGTGTTTTTAAAAATTTTAAATTTTAAGTTGGGTGCTTGTAATTTCTATGCTTCATGTGTTAGTGGTAAGTTTTCTAATGTCGGATATTTCTTGCAACTCTAAAATTTTAAGGGTATTTTTATAATTATTAAAACTTTGGATTATTTTTGTAAAATTTAAAATTTTAGCGATATCTTTGATATTTTCTAGATTTGATATCTACTGGTTATAGGTTTTGAAATTTTAGGATTTTTGTGATTTTTAAGTACTTTTGAAGGAGTTTTTGCAATTTTATAACTTTGTGGTTATTTTTACAAATTTTAAATTTTCAAGTTCTGATAGTAATTCCTTGAATTATCTTTGTTGTTTGCAAGTTTTAAAATTTCAGAATTTCAGGGTGCTTTTTATTATTTGAACTTTTGAGAGTGTTTCTACAATTTTTAAAATGTTGAGGGTGTTAATTACAAATTTTAAATTCTTGAGCATTAATTTTCAGATTTCATGTTTGTTATTTTAAGTTTTGAAGCGTCGGGATATTTTTGTAATTTTAAACTTTTGAGGGTATTTGGTGCAATTTCTAAAATTTTTGAGTTATTTTGTAATACTTCATATATTATAGCATGTTAGTGCTTTACCTTAATAAACTAATATCGTGGAGTCTGTTTCATGTATTTCATTAATGTTATTTTTTAAAATTGTTGAACTATAGGTAGTTCACATGGATTAGGATAGGATATAATTATGATTAGGATAGATTAAGATTTAACTGAAATATTCAAAATAGTGATGGCTAATATTGACCATGGAAAGTTTTTTCGAACTCGTACTTTTAAAAGGAACTAGATTTTATGCATGTGCAATGCACATGGTTAAATACCATGATTAAGTATATTTTTTGATCAACATGATTAAGTATATTTGGTTTATTTCCTTACTAAAATTTGTTCCTCGGTTCCACTTTGATGGCTTTTGCTCACTTATGTCTCTAAAATTTAGTATTGTGATTATTTATTTTCTTTAATATTCATTTAAATGAGCTACACCCAATTAAAATTTTTTTGATAATTGAATTGATAGGAAACAAATATAATCGAAGCCAATTTGAATTATCATGTTATTGAGATCGACATGAAACAAAGCTTGACTTGAGAAAGTATAGTGTTGCAAAATTGAAAAACACTTCAAAAATAGAGTTCTAAAAGGAAGGTGAATAATTAAAACTAATAAGACAAGATGATTGGTTAAAAGTGGGCTAAAATGACACAAAAGAGAATATGGAGTTTGTTCCTAATTCTTGATAAACTTTAAAAAATTATAAACTAAATATTAATGCTAACTCTAGTAAACTTTTATATGATGAAAGCATCCACATAAGCATATAAAAATACTAAAAAATTCATGAAAATCCCTTCTAAAGATTCCTAATTTACTCAAAAATAAACTATTCTATAAAATTTTTAGAAAGCAGTGTCTTTCATTTCTTCGTTTCATTTTTATTGAGACGCCATCAAACATTCTCCATCTTTATCTTTTTGATAAAATTAGATTACTTTTAGATCTTTGAAAAGGATAGTAAAAGCTTAAATTAGAAGTTAAGTTTATATATCTTAATGAAAGAATATCAAACAACTATTAGTCATTTTATGTGATTTTGAATTTTTGAGGGTGCGTTTTGCAAATTTTGAAACTTTGAGATTGAAAATTTTAAATTTTAAGTTGGGTGCTTGTAATTTCCATGTTTCATTTGTTGGTGGTAAGTTTTGAATGTCTAGATATTTCTTACAACTCAAATTTTGAGAGTATTTTTACAATTATTGAAACTTTGGATTGTTTGTTGTAAAATTCAAATTTTTAGCGGTCTGTGATAATTTCCATATTTGATATGTACTGGTTATAAGTTTTAAATTTTAGGCTTTTGTGATTTTTAACTTTTGAAGGAGTTTTTGTAATTTTTATAAGTTTGAGGTTATTTTTACAAATTTTAAAATTTCAAGTTCTCGATAGTAATTCCTTGAATTATCTTTGTTGTTTGCAAGTTTTAAAATTTAATTTCAGGGTGCTTTTTATTATTTGAACTTTTGAGAGTGTTTCTACAATTTTAAAATGTTGAGGGTGTTAATTACAAATTTTAAATTCTTTAAAGGCATTTGTTAATTTTAAAATTCATGTTTGTTATTTTAAGTTTTGAAGCGTCGGGATATTTTTGTAATTTTAAAACTTTTAAGGGTATTTGGTGCAATTTCTAAAACTTTTGAGTTATTTTGTAATACTTCATATATTATAGCATGTTAGTGCTTTACCTTAATAAACTAAAATCGTGGAGTCGTTTCATGTATTTCATTAATGTTATTTTTTAAAATTGTTGAACTATAGGTAGTTCACATGGATTAGGATAGGATATAATTATGATTAGGATAGATTAAAATTTAAATGAAACATTCAAAATAGTCAAGGGTAATATTGACCATGGAAAGTTTTTTCGAACTCGTACTTTTAAAGGAGTATGATTTTTAACTTTTGAAGGAGTTTTTGTAATTTTTATAAGTTTGAGGTTATTTTTACAAATTTTAAATTTTTAGTGCCTAATGGTAATCCCTTGAATTCATCTTTGTTGTTAGCAAATTTTAAATTTTTAGAATTTCAGGGTGCTTTTTATTATTTGAACTTTTGAGAGTGTTTCTACAATTTTAAAATGTTGAGGGTGTTAATTACAAATTTTAAATTCTTTAAAGGCATTTGTTAATTTTAAAATTCATGTTTGTTGTTTTAAGTTTTGAACGTCGGGATAATTTGTATAATTTTAAAATTTTAAGGGTATTTTGTGCAATTTTAAAACTTTTGGGTTTTGTAATACTTCATATAGTATAGCATATTAGTTCTTTACCTTAACAAACAAATACCATGGAGTCATTTCATGTATTTTATTAATCTTATTTTTTTAAATTATTGAGTGTAGGTAATTAACATGGGATTAGGATAGGATATAATTATGATTAGGATAGATTAAAATTTAAATGAAACATTCAAAATAGTCAAGGGTAATATTGACCATGAAAATCCCTTCTAAAGATTCCTAATTTACTCAAAAATAAACTATTCTATAAAATTTTTAGAAAGCAGTGTCTTTCATTTCTTCGTTTCATTTTTATTGAGACGTCATCAATCCTTCTCCACCTTTATCTTTTTGATAAAATTAGATTGCTTTTAGATCTTTGAAAAGGATAGTAAAAGCTTAAATTAAAAGTTAAGTTTATATATCTTAATGAAAGAATATCAATCAACTATTAGTCATTTTTTGTGATTTTGAATTTTTGAGGGTCGTTTTACAAATTTTGAAACTTTGAGATTGAAAATTTTAAAATTTTAAGTTGGGTGCTTGTAATTTCCATGTTTCATTTGTTGGTGGTAAGTTTTCGAATGTCTAGATATTTCTTACAACTCTGAAATTTTGAGAGTATTTTTTACAATTATTGAAACTTTGGATTGTTTGTTGTAAAATTCAAATTTTTAGCGGTCTGTGATAATTTCCATATTTGATATGTACTGGTTATAAGTTTTTAAATTTTAGGCTTTTGTGATTTTTAACTTTTGAAGGAGTTTTTAAAATTTTATAAGTTTGAGGTTATTTTTACAAATTTTAAAATTTTTAGTGCCTAATGGTAATCCCTTGAATTCATCTTTGTTGTTCGCAAGTTTTGAAATTTTAGAATTTCAGGGTGCTTTTTATTATTTAAACTTTTGAGGGTATTTCTATAGTTTTTGAAACGTTGAGGGTGTTAATTGCAAATTTTAAATTCTTTAGAGGTCTTTGTTAATTTTCGATTTCATGTTTGTTGTTTTAAGTTTTGAACGTCGGGATAATTTGTATAATTTTAAAATTTTAAGGGTATTTTGTGTAATTTTAAAACTTTTAGATTTTTTGTAATACTTCATATATTATAGCATATTAGTTCTTTACCTTAACAAACTAATCTTGTGGAGCTGTTTCATGTATTTTATTAATCTTATTTTTTTAAATTATTGAGTAGGTAATTAACATGGGATTAGGATAGGATATAATTATGATTAGGATAGATTAAAATTTAAATGAAACATTCAAAATAGTCAAGGGTAATATTGACCATGAAAATCCCTTCTAAAGATTCCTAATTTACTCAAAAATAAACTATTCTATAAAATTTTTAGAAAACAGTGTCTTTCATTTCTTCGTTTCATTTTTATTGAGACGTCATCAATCCTTCTCCACCTTTATCTTTTTGATAAAATTAGATTGCTTTTAGATCTTTGAAAAGGATAGTAAAAGCTTAAATTAAAAGTTAAGTTTATATATCTTAATGAAAGAATATCAATCAACTATTAGTCATTTTTTGTGATTTTGAATTTTTGAGGGTGCTTTTACAAATTTTGAAACTTTGAGATTGAAAATTTTAAATTTTAAGTTGGGTGCTTGTAATTTCCATGTTTCATTTGTTGGTGGTAAGTTTTGAATGTCTAGATATTTCTTACAACTCAAATTTTGAGAGTATTTTTACAATTATTGAAACTTTGGATTGTTTGTTGTAAAATTCAAATTTTTAGCGGTCTGTGATAATTTCCATATTTGATATGTACTGGTTATAAGTTTTTAAATTTTAGGCTTTTGTGATTTTTAACTTTTGAAGGAGTTTTTAAAATTTTATAAGTTTGAGGTTATTTTTACAAATTTTAAAATTTTTAGTGCCTAATGGTAATCCCTTGAATTCATCTTTGTTGTTCGCAAGTTTTGAAATTTTAAATTCGAGGTGCTTTTTATTATTTAAACTTTTGAGGGTATTTCTATAGTTTTGAAACGTTGAGGGTGTTAATTGCAAATTTTAAATTCTTTAGAGGTTGTTAATTTTCGATTTCATGTTTGTTGTTTTAAGTTTTGAACGTCGGGATAATTTGTATAATTTTAAAATTTTAAGGGTATTTTGTGTAATTTTAAAACTTTTAGATTTTTTGTAATACTTCATATATTATAGCATATTAGTTCTTTACCTTAACAAACTAATCTTGTGGAGCTGTTTCATGTATTTTATTAATCTTATTTTTTTAAATTATTGGTAGTAGGTAGTTCACATGGGATTGGGATAGGATATAATTATGATTAGGATAGATTAAAATTTAAATGAAATATTCAAAATAGTCAAGGGTAATATTGACCATGAAAAGATTTTCCGAACTCGTACTTTTAAAAGGAGTACATGAAAAGATTTTCCGAACTCGTACTTTTAAAAGGAGTGTATATATATATATATATATATATATATATATATATATATATATATATATATATATATATATATATATATATATATATATATATATATATATATATATATATATATATATATATATATATATGATATGATATGATAAGAGGATTTCAAATCTTAATTCAAATATATTTTTCTCATAATCTCCTATATAATGTGAGGTTTCTTTTCCTGCTAAGGGACTACTCCAAACTGATTTAACCCCAAAATGTAAATACTAATTACAATTTAAAGATGCAAAAATGAAGAAAACGGACAATATAAAGAACGAAAAAGGAATTGTACAACCATGATTTACTAATTTAATTTAAAAACTAACGTAGGGATCAAATTGTATTAACCCTTATAAATTGAGGGACCTACTGCCATATCGTTTCTCTATCCTAATCATAAGTTTCTCGGTGATAATCAAACGAGGAATTTGATGGACTATCAATTGCGTGCTATGTAGTATTATGGAAAAATCAGAACACCTACTTTGTTGGTTTTGCTTCACATTCTCAGGTTGGAGCTACTTCAAAATGAAGTTAATCTAACATCGTGGCCTATCTCTGCAGATTTTTTTCACTTTTTGACACTTGAATGCAATTCCAATTTACCGAAAAATGAATGAGATAACACGATTATGCAGCTTGTTGTCGGATTTTATTTTATTTTATTTGGATTGATTTTTGGTTCATTTTGAAAGAACGCAGAGATCATGTTTTCAACTTAAACAGCTACAATGAGGAGCAAGTGAAGTTTATTGTAGCCATGACTTGATTACTTGCCACTCCATCAGTGCAGAAGACCTTATGCAAAACTTTAGTTTAGTTCCATCTCCCCATCCTCTTCTTTGTAAATATTAGTTATTTACTATCAGTAACTAACAACCTCCTGATATTTTAATAAAAAAATTATGTGACCCCCCAAGTGCGTGTTTTTTAAGAAAAGGCTGTAGTCTAATTTTTATTGATAGTAAATAATCATTAATATACAGAGATGGAATCACAGGGATGAATAAGGGGTGGATATACAATAGAAATTAATATGAGGTTGTCTGCTTTCTATGCCGTGATAAATAATCACACCATACTCTACTAAGTGTGAAATGTCATTCTTGGCATCTTCTTTAGTGTTTCTCTTTGAGTTAAAAACATCCTCATTGTGGGGGCGGCCTAGTAGGTCATATGACAAAGCCGTGTCGCTCCCTTGTGGGGGGCCTGGGTTTAATTCCAGTTCGCCAAAGGAGCCATCAAAAAAAAACATCTTCATTGTGCTCTTTTGTCAAATTGCAATGACCGTACAATCTCGTTCGTTTGTTCTTCTAATAGAGACTGTATTTCATAATTTGTACACCAAGAAATCTGAAGTTTGTCTATAGAGGTCAACCATGATGTGGTCAAGATATTAGATTTAGACTTCATTTTGAAGTAGGTCCAAGCCAAAAGAGTGAAACAACATTCAAGGAACAAATATTTGAGATATTATATTGTAGTTTCACATAAGACATAACCGATGTTCAATTCAGTAGCTCTTTCGAAAAGATTGTTTGACTGTAAGCAGACGAGTTAAGTAGAGATGCCACATATTTATTTCGACTTAGGGGGTGTTTGGTTCACAAGTTTTAGGAAAAGTTTTTGAGAAATGGCAGTTTCGTAAATAAAAGTTTTTCTATAATTGAGTTTTCATGTGTTTGGTTCACTCTAGATTTATGGAAAACATTTCTTAAAAAGTACAGAATAGTGGGAAAACAACTTCCTAGCATTTTGAGAGAAATTTCATGGAAAACTGACAAAACTATTAAAAAAGTAATAAACCCGTACTTTTTTATTTGTTTTGAACCAAACAATTTACTAGAAAAGGAAAACTTGACATTTCTAAAAAGTACCAATGCCCATTTTCTTGTTTTGAACCAAACAAAAGAAAAAAAAAATTTATACTTTTTTACTCTCAAAACTTTATTTGGGTGGAAAATATTTCCTATAATTTGGGTGGAAAATATTTCCTACAATTTCAAGAAAATGAACTAAACACCCCCTTAGAGGGGGTTGATAATGTCCAAATAATTTGTAATACTAGTTTGAGGGAAAATTACCATCCCCTAGAGAATGATGCCGATAATTCACACTTGTATATCTACTCCCTTGTGCATCTTAAAGTTCACAATTTTGCTAAAACTAGAATTTGCACATAAAAACACTCAATGTTGATTTTTAACCGTGTCACGTTCTATCGTAGAAATAGTGTTGGTTTCTCTCTCTCTAAAGATTTTGTCCTCTTTGCCTAAAATCATAGCTAAAGTGACCAGTTCAAATTCAAACAAACTGAATCTATTTGAAATTTGAAATAACTCATACTATTTGCAAGTCACAATAAAAATTCCAAGACTTATTTCAAAATTTACTTGATTGAAGACCACTATCACATAACTAAAGAATAAAAATAAAAATAAAAATAAAAATAATATTTTCCATGTGAACAAAGAGAAAAGTAACCTAATATATTGACATAAATAATTAATAGGGAAAAACTGTTTTAACCCAAATCTTTACCACCAATTATTAAAAACCCACTCACTTTTCCACACTTCAAAACACCCAATACATGTGATCCAACTTATTTTTAAACCCAATATGTACAGTACCCCCAATCTTTGTACTGTATTTCCCCCAAAAAATATAAAATTCAAATTACCCTTCTTCCCCAAATAAAACCGACTCTCTCTTCCTCCTCCTCTTCCTCCTCCTCTTCCTCCTCCTCTTCCTCCTCCTCTTCCTCCTCCTCTTCCTCCTCCTCTTCCTCCTCCTCTTCCTCCTCCTCTTCCTCCTCCTCTTCCTCCTCCTCTTCCTCCTCTCCCGCTCCTTCCTCTCATCCCTTCTCCACCCCTCCCCACCTATGGCCTTGACTCCCCTCCCCATCGATTTCTTCCAGGTAAATTTTTTTCTCTTTTTGTTAATTACATTCTTAGGGCAGTGTTTGTTATTTTAGGTGCTTGGGGCGGAGACTCATTTCCTTAGGGATGAGATTCCTTAGGGCGGAGCGCCATTGGCTCCAACCGCGCCGACTGGCAGAGCAACTGCGCCATCCTCCCCAGCAATGTCAACAACAACAACAAACCAGATGCCGAAGTCGATGACGTCGTCGTCAACGGCCACAAGCCACTGTCGTCGGCAACTCTCGATCTCTGAATTTCATCAACAACATCGCTTAGTAGTGGATGTCCAAGAGAAGTTATGTGATATTGCGGTTGGTTGAGGAGGCAATAGAGGTGTTTGATAAAATGTCCAAGAGAAGTTCGGTTTTGTGCACCGCCACGACCTTAGCCCACTGCTATGCCTTCCTACGCCCTCCGGTTGCTCCTCGCCATGCTCTATTATCGCCAACACCCAACGTTATGCACAGCTAACCCTCAATTAGAAACTATTCGTCAATGCACACTAACTTTTTGACCAAATGCCTGAGAGAATCCCCCATTATTGGCATTCACTCAGATCTTCATAATTCTCTCACATTGCAGTCCAAACGGCAGATCGACTACAGCCTGCAATATGATGAACCAAGTAGTATCCAATGTATCGTGTTGTATGAAATTTTCTATAATATGTATGTATAGATGATACGTGTGTGCATTGTATCAAATGACACCAAGTAGTATTTAATGTATCGTGTTATATCAAATTCAGATTGTAATTATTGTACACCAGTTTAATGCTATGTGCTTGATTGCTTAGTAGTAGATGTGTGATTATATGCACAATGTGCTTTTTGGTCTATTGTTTATGTTGAGGAGAGGTTGGCTCATAATTTTTAAAATTTTTAAAAAGTATAGCACTTTATGAAAAAGAATAGCACCTTATGATAAAAGTATAACACTTTACTCTAAAGTATAGCACGTTATGACCAAAGTATAGCTACTTATCATAAATGTATAACACTTTATGGCCTCGGATTTTCTAAAGTTACGTTGAACATATCAATTTAGTTTTTAAGGCAATATATCTTAGTGATTATGTGTACATTGTGAGCTTTTTGGTCTATTGTATATGTTGATGAGAGGTTCGCTCATAATTTTCCTATTTTTGAAACGTATAGCACTTTAAGCTATAGTATAGCACCTTATGAACAAAGTATATCACGTTCAGCTAAAGTATAGCACATTATGGCATAAGTATAGCTACTTAAGGAAAAAGTATAGCACTTTATCAAAAGCGTATACTTTTACAATAAGTAGCTATACTTATGCTATAATGTGCTATACTTTAGCTGAACGTGCTATACTTTGGTGATAAGGTGCTATATTATCTCATAAAGTGTTATACATTTAAAAAATGTGAAAATTGTGAGCGAACCTCTCATCAACATAGACAATAGACCAAAAAGCTCACATTGTATACATAATCACTAAGATATATTGCTCGAAAAATCTTAATTGATATATTCGACGTAACTTCAGAAAATCCAGAGGCCATAAAGTGCTATACATTTACCATAAGTAGCTATACTTTGGCCATAACGTGCTATACTTTAGAGTAAAGTGCTATACTTTGGTCATCAGGTGCTATACTATCGCATAAAGTGCCATACGTTTCAAAAATGGGAAAATTATGAGCGAACCTCTCGTCAACATAAATAATAGACCAAAAAGTTCACATTGTGCACATAATCACTAAGATATATTGCTCAGAAAAATCTTAATTGATATATTCGATGTAGCTTTAGAAAGTCCAGAGGCCATAAAAGTGCTATACTTTTATGATAAGTAGCTATACTTTGGCTATAACGTGCTATACTTTAGGGTAAAGTGCTATACTTTGGTTCTAAGGTGCTATTCTTTTCCATAAAGTGCTATACTTTTTCAAAATCTGAAAAATTATGAGTCAACCTCTCCTCAACATAAACAATAGACCAAAAAGCTCATTGCGCACATAATTACACATCTACTACTAAGCAATCAAGCACATAGCATTAAACCGGTGTGTAACAATTACAATCTGAATTTGATACAACACGCTACATTGAATACTACTTGGTGCATTTGATACAATACACACACGAATCATCTATACATACATAATATAGAAAATTTCATACAACACGATACATTGGATACTACTTGGTTCATCATATTGCATGCTGTAGTCGATCTGCCATTTGGTGCATCAGCAGGAAGAGGTGGTTCACGTCTCACACTACTGTATACAACAGCTCGGCTGTCCATGCTTGCAATAGCCACCAGCCGTGGATCATCAACTGGACGAACAGGAGCAGGCATTCTCTAGGTAAAGGCCTAAAAGCACATACAATCCGCAAATATTACCAGCCATAGGGAAAAAAGACTGAATCTCAAATGTACCTAACAGGAGGCAAAATTTTCCAGCTTATCAGTAATTGCAGATAATGATTATATTATTAACTTTCTAGCAATGTTTACTAGCTATTTCTTAAGACCCAAAATAGCTTTCCATGCATCTCAAAAGTTGAATCCAGAAGGCAATTATACAGCCTGTAAAATTAATATATTTCCACAACACATAGAGCACTCAAAACGTGCTCTTTGTGACATCCATGTACTTGATAACATTAAGTTGCTTAATTTGATGGGGAAAAAACTCTAAACTAATTATTATGTGATTTGTAAAAGCTTTAAAGTGCATGTTTGATCATATCACCATAAAAATGAGGCCGTCCCCATCCTAGAAAAATGAAGAAAAATCAAATCACATTTATTCAATGCTCTTGCATCATGGATAATCTGTGCGAGGACGCTTCAATGAAATCAACTATAAAGGTTAAAACTTTAAAGATTTAGACAATATTATGAGTTATGAAATTAATATAGAATGATTTTGAAACTTTACATCATGAAATAAGTTAATCAATCCATGTTAACAACCCCTACTAGATACTAACATGAGCATCAAGAGTTAAATTCTACCATTTCAGGCACCTGTAACCCAGACGTTTGCTCAAAACTTCACTGAAAACTAGCTGAAATTTCATCAAGAGTTAAATCCAAAATCAAACCTTGTCCCAAGGAACAAGGGTAGTTCGTGTGGACTCCGGCTCATCGAGAAGGTCACGGTTGTAATCCTCTCGCAAGCTAGGGTTAGACAATGTGTCACAAGCGGCTGCGAGAATCTGCCGCCAATGGGCTTCGAAGACTTGAACCAGCAATGGCCGATACCTGCCCTCGAAACATCTCAAATCCATCAAAATAAGGTCCTCACTCCCAAATAAAAAAACTTTTCCAAGAATCAGGGAGAAACAGTCTGATCGGAAGAGTAAGGAAAGAGATAAAAGATAAAGAAAAACATGGAAAATCGCTCATGAAAGGAAACGGTAAGTGGAAATCGTCGAGGAAAGAGAGTAATCAATATTAAAATGACAATGAAGAAAGAAAGGAGAAAAACAAGGAAATTTAAAGGGAAGGGATAATTTGAGAGTTTTATATTTTTGGAAATCAGATACAAAGATTGGGGGTACTGTACATATTGGGTTTAAAAAGTTGGATCACATGTATTGGGTGTTTTGAAGTGTGGAAAAGTGAGTGGGTTTTTTAATAATTGGTGGTAAAGGTTTGGGTTAAAACAGTTTTTTCCCTAATTAATAACCCAACTAAAATTAAAAGCAACTAAACAAGAGGGGCCTCACCTAAAAGCCTACTCTTGCACGTAAATGGTAAGCTTTATACATAAAAAGAAAAGACAGAGAATTTTGGACTCTTTCAAAATTTGGCAAACTTATTCTCTCTGTCTCTCTCTCTCTCTAAAGACTACGCCTCCTCTTTCGCATGATCGCATCTTCTTCCCCAATTTTCAATCCCCAAAACCCTAGCCGCTGGAACCCACATTGCTGGATCCATGGACCTGAATCCAAAGTAAGCTAATCTTATGTCACAAAAAAAAAGACTAAGAAAATTGACAACACTTTTGTTCTCTTTGATTATTTCTGCTGGTTTTATTTATTTACTTTAATTTTGCAGGCATCATCACTCCTGTGGAAGCTCGTCGTCCAAATCGAACCAATCTAAGAGGCAGCACAATGTAAGTATTCTCTCTCTTCTCTGCTTTTATTTATTTATTTATTTACTTATATTTTTGCATTATTGCCACCCAACTTTAGAATGCTCAGGATTTCCTTGTTTTTTGAATATAATTATCAATATTTCTTGTGGGTTTCTGGTGGTGTTACTAAATCTTTCGTATCTTGTGAGTTAGGGGCGGATTTAAGTTACTAACCTTTCAAAATTTAATTTTGGTGAGTTGGATTTATAAAATTTATCAGAGTTTTGAGGCAGTGAGGGGACCTTTGATATGATATGTGAGCAGTATTAGTGCAACCATGAAGTTAACATTGTAAGAAAATACTGTTATGTGAGTCCATGTTTCAGCCTATAAAAGGGCATCCAATCTTCATGGACATATTAGAATGTAAAATTATAACGCCGACCCTCATCACAAGTTTGGAGTTTTGGTGTAGTGGAAGAGACCTTTGACACGTAAGTTGGTGTCCTTGGGAACTTAATTTTGGTGAGTTGGATTGACATGTGAGGCTTTCAAAATCAGATGCTATGATGAGTTATAGTTCTGTGATAGTGTTTAATATAGTTCACAAAGAGTTGTTAACTCTTGCAGTACATTCTTATTGTTATTATTGCAGGATGGAGGTTCCAATGATCTTATGGATAAAAGGTGTATATCATTTAAACAATTTGATGTTGTCACTGACTTCTCAGATCATCATTTTTCCACGAATTACAAGGAAGTTCCAAAGGTAAGCAGATACTTCATTTTAACTTGTTATGTTCTTTTGATTTGTTATACCTTTTCCAGTTTTCCTAATGTTTTTAATATTACAGCCATCAAACACTGCAATGAAGAAAATTCAGCAAGACTGGCAAATACTGGAGAAAGACTTGCCAGGTTAATACTTGTGCTTTGCTGAGTGTTATATGATTAGTTATGAGAATTAAAAAAGTTTGTCTTCATATGCACCATTTTGTTGTTCGGCAGCATTTGTTGGTGTTTATGAATAGTAGATGTCTGCAATAAGTAGTGTAGGGTTCAGGTGTTTTTGATAGGATTTGAAGTATAATGTATCAAACTAATCACTCTCAGGACATTTTGCTTAAAATATTTATGCCGTGGATTGTGATTTCCCACAGCGGAAATGGTTAAAAAAACTAAAATCAAAGTGTTTTGGGGGATTTTTGTTACAAAGGCCCTCAATGCACACGAGACTTCTGCTATTGGTATGGTATTTTTCCTAATCAAGCAGAATTTGTCATGATATGCTTTAAGAGTTTAGAGCAAAGACATGATCTAGATTATTGATTGTAGTTAAACTATTAGTTCTTTAAAACTTGTCATTAAACACTTTCCTTTTTTCCACTCGCTTTTTGGGTAAGACACCTACAAAGGTCAAGTGGTATGTATTTTAGTTTGGATGCCTGCCAGTGGAGTTTTCACCAATAAACTTTGGTCTTGAATCATCTGCATGCTATAACCTGTTAATCATCCATATTTGCTATATCTGCACTTTATTTTAATTCATTTCAGGATAATTGTAGTTCTCTTGAAGTTCGGTAAGGATGCCATCATATTTATTAAGGAAAAGTATTATTATCACGGCACCATCTTAACCTTTTCATACCAAACAATAGTTTGCTTGCATAAAGTAAGCTGATTGTCTCATAGTTCTATTGCTTGAAGTGTCGTTGGAGTACCTGAATAGCGTCCTGTAGTGTCCAAGTCTCAGAGTTTGTGACAGGTCAAAAAAAAGTTTGAAGTGTCCTGAACTCAATGCACGTAACTTGAAAATTTTATAAATAAATTCACATTTATTTAGTAGATACATTTATACATATTGCATGTTCAATACTTTTAGCCCACTGCCACTAGATGCACATAGTATTATTTCAATGCTAAGCTAAATAACAGTGAGGACAAAAATAAAATTACATGCCTGTTTAGTTAGTGTATGCACTTCTTTCCTTAACATTCAAGAGGATATAGTTTTGTGTCTTTTGACCAAAACCTCAGAAAAGTCTATATAAAAGATTTCTGTGGCCAGGAATTACATTTTAAGCTTGACAGAATCCTGATGTGAATGCATTTAGAAGAGCTCTATTAACAGAAATTAAAGGTAAAGTTAGTTTTCCTTTTACTGCAATTTTATTTCTCGTTCTTCACCTTTCCGCACCTTTCTAGTGGCAGCAGTGTGAATAATATCACAGGGGAAAACAAGTAGCTACTGAGCATTCTATTAGGAGGATAAACATGAGTTTGGGGTTATATGTTTATTGTTTAATTAGTTTCATATCCTATTTGTTCAGACGACCTAGATCTGATTCAATTTACATAAGAATGACTGCGCATGGAGAGGAGATCAAAGAACAAGACAAACATTGTAGTCTATGTACGTTCTTGATTTTTGAGGAGATTAATGAGTAATGTAAATAGTCACGGGTTTAATTGGAAAGAGGCAAAGTAGAGGTCTGGATTAATGGTAATTGGGTGCTTGGATGTCCTATAAGCTAATCAGATGTCTTTTATAAAATAATGTGGAAGAGCAGACCCATACTCGTAGAGCCTCTTTCATATAATCCCCTCAAAATTTACCCTTTTGCTGTAATATGATTTTAACTTATTGATATTTACTTGGTTTTGTTAATGCCCCGGTGATTCTCTGCATCGTCGGCGTGTAATGCATTGTATATTTTCATACATTTTCTTTGCTCATTAAGCCCAGAATGCATTTAAGAATTGTCAATATGTGCAATGTGCAGTGACAATGGAAGCAAATCACCTGTCATTTAGTACCACATATTTTATTCTTGGTTATAGTTTAGCAATGTGATGAGTTCACTGAACATATCCTTAGTTAGGATTTGTTGGTAGCACAAAGAAGAACAGGTTTAATTATTATTCTTTTGCTTAAATTTGAAGTATCAAGGCCTAAATTTGAAACTACAGAATCTACCTCTGAAATTTAAAGTTTAAGCAAGAAAAGAAACAAAACTATAAGTGGAGTTTCTTAGATATCGTTTTGGATCATTTCTGTTTCTATGTTTTTGTCTCTGAAAAATCTTTAGCATACATAAACAAAAACTAAAACCAAGTTTATACCAGTTGCTTGTGAATGCAATAATATATTATTGATTGAAGGTTTCCTGTCATAACTCTTGTTGGTCAACTTGCGGTTAGAAGTTTTCAGTACAAACATCCAACTATCCAAGTTACAATTGGACCCATCTACATTCGGCATATTTCTTTTGCTGGCTACTAATTCTCGCTATTAATAGTTAACACATGTGATCAAAACTTCAATGAAAACTAGTGAAATTTCATCAAGAGTTAAATCCAAAATCAAACCTTGTCCCAAGGAACAAGGGTAGTTTGTGTGGACTCAGGCTCATCGAGAAGGTCACGGTTGTAATCCCATGCAAGCTAGGGTTAGACAATGTCTGGCTGGCTGCACCGAATCTGTCGCCACCGACAAGGGCTTCTGGCTAAACCCTAGGCTGGCGGCCGATACCTTGGCCTCGAGCGCCCTCAATCCCATCCCCAAGGAAATGGGTCTCCCCCAAGCACCTAAAATAACAAACACGCCTAAGAATGTAATTAACAAAAGAGAAAAAAATTTTACGGAAGAAATCGATGGGGAGGGGGACGGTCTGTCTCAGCCTTCTTAACACGTGGTATGGTAAAGGATGCGAGAAGTGGGATCGAAAAGATCGACCATGCTTCAGATTCTCGCCTCGATCCAAGGTTTAGTTCTCAATGCGAAACCTTACTACAACGAGCCAGTATCATGGCCTAGCATCACTCCTTGGGGAAAGAAGGGTGCCTTTGCTTACAATGAATCCGCTTTCCTTCTCTCCTGCAAAACAATGATATATTCCCTTCGAAAGCCTCCATTGGTAAGGAACATGTTTTTGTCGTTGATACACTTGTGAAAGTCATTATGGCATTTTTTTTCAACACCCTGTTTGAATTGGGGTGAATGGAGAAGAGGGAAGGGAGATGAAAAAGTTTACTCCGTTTGGGAGTTTTTTTTCAAGGGGAAGAAATGGAGGGTAAAAGAGGTGAAAAAGTACACCTCAATTAACCTCCAATCTAGATGAAATTAACCCTACAAAAGACTATAAGGTAGTAACTTGACACTAGAGCGATACAAGAAAACAAAATTATATTTTCCTAGCAAAATGTGCTTTCCGGACCCTACGAGTTTGGCTAAACTGTAGATGATTTCTGTTGGTTTTTGTGCCACTGACACCTAAAGTATTATGTTTGTACAAGTTACTCATATATCTTCTTGATTTTGGCAGCATTTCAAGGAATTTGTTGCTGATCATTTCCAGAGCCACGGGCTCAGCATCCTCATGGAATGCAGAGCCTACTCCCATGGTATTCAAGTTGGTTGTGCTGTTGAGGAGAGCAATCAGGCAGTAAGCAAGAAGATAAAGGGTAGCTCAGAAGATTTTAAGGTCAATGTGAAAAAACTCATCGACGAACTTTTGAAGGTGTTTACTGCCAAAGGAGTTGATTGCAGGGAATTTCAAATGCTGAAAGCTGAAGTTGGAGAAACTTCTGCTAGTGTAAGTGCAACACGCAAAAATGTAACTGAAGCTGACAGTAAAAAGAAGGCTAAACCTGGAGAGACTTCAACCAGTGGCAAAGAAGCGAGGAGTAATGTAAATCTGGAGAAACTTAAACCTGTGGCAACACAACATATGAAAAAGCTGCAGGAGCTGATGTTAAAGGGAAGGCCAAAGCTGGGGACCCTAAAGAAGCAAATGGCAAAGTGAAGCGTTTCTGTCAATATTTGCTCAAGCTGGGGAAGAAAGTTTTGCCTCTTGAAAACTAGATGATTTCTATGTTGATAATAGGATTAAGTCTGTTTAGTATTTAGATTTGTGGGTATTAATATAGAAGTTGCTTACATTGGGATTTATATGCACCGTGGATATTGAACTTGTAAGGGTTTTAGTCTACTGATATCTTAGTCTACTGATATCTTAGTCTACTGATATCTTAGTCTACTGATATCTTAGTCTACTGATATCTTAGTCTACTGATATCTTAGTCTACTGATATCTTAGTCTACTGATATCTTAGTCTACTGATATCTTAGTCTACTGATATCTTAGTCTACTGATATCTTGAGCTTGGATTTATAATTTTCAGGATAATGAATTAATGATATATTACTAGTTTGACATATATATATATATATATATATATATATATATATATATATATATATATATATATATATATATATATATATATATATATATATATATATATATATATATATATATATATATATATATATATATATATATATATATATATATATATATATATATATATATATATATATATATATATATATATATATATATATATATATATATATATATATATATATATATATATAATAATTGGTGGTAAAGGTTTGGGTTAAAACAGTTTTTCCTAATTAATAACCCAACTAAAATTAAAAGCAACTAAACAAGAGGGGCCTCACCTAAAAGCCTACTCTTGCACGTAAATGGTAAGCTTTATACATAAAAGAAAGAGAGAGAATTTGGACTCTTTCAAAATTTGGCAAACTTATTCTCTCTGTCTCTCTCTCTCTAAAGACTACGCCTCCTCTTTCGCATGATCGCATCTTCTTCCCCAATTTTCAATCCCCAAAACCCTAGCCGCTGAAACCCACATTGCTGGATCCATGGACCTGAATCCAAAGTAAGCTAATCTTATGTCACAAAAAAAGACTAAGAAAATTGACAACACTTTTGTTCTCTTTGATTATTTCTGCTGGTTTTATTTATTTACTTTAATTTTGCAGGCATCATCACTCCTGTGGAAGCTCGTCGTGCAAATCGAACCAATCTAAGAGGCAGCACAATGTAAGTATTCTCTCTCTTCTCTGCTTTTATTTATTTATTTATTTACTTATATTTTTGCATTATTGCCACCCAACTTTAGAATGCTCAGGATTTCCTTGTTTTTTGAATATAATTATCAATATTTCTTGTGGGTTTCTGGTGGTGTTACTAAATCTTTCGTATCTTGTGAGTTAGGGGCGGATTTAAGTTACTAACCTTTCAAAATTTAATTTTTAGTGAGTTGGATTTATAAAATTTATCAGAGTTTTGAGGCAGTGAGGGGGACCTTTGATATGATATGTGAGCAGTATTAGTGCAACCATGAAGTTAACATTGTAAGAAAATACTGTTATGTGAGTCCATGTTTCAGCCTATAAAAAGGGCATCCAATCTTCATGGACATATTAGAATGTAAAATTATAACGCTCGACCCTCATCACAAGTTTGGAGTTTTGGTGTAGTGGAAGAGACCTTTGACACGTAAGTTGGTGTCCTTGGGAACTTAATTTTTGGTGAGTTGGATTGACATGTGAGGCTTTCAAAATCAGATGCTATGATGAGTTATAGTTCTGTGATAGTGTTTAATATAGTTCACAAAGAGTTGTTAACTCTTGCAGTACATTCTTATTGTTATTATTGCAGGATGGAGGTTCCAATGATCTTATGGATAAAAGGTGTATATCATTTAAACAATTTGATGTTGTCACTGACTTCTCAGATCATCATTTTTCCACGAATTACAAGGAAGTTCCAAAGGTAAGCAGATACTTCATTTTAACTTGTTATGTTCTTTTGATTTGATATACCTTTTCCAGTTTTCCTAATGTTTTTAATATTACAGCCATCAAACACTGCAATGAAGAAAATTCAGCAAGACTGGCAAATACTGGAGAAAGACTTGCCAGGTTAATACTTGTGCTTTGCTGAGTGTTATATGATTAGTTATGAGAATTAAAAAAGTTTGTCTTCATATGCACCATTTTGTTGTTCGGCAGCATTTGTTGGTGTTTATGAATAGTAGATGTCTGCAATAAGTAGTGTAGGGTTCAGGTGTTTTTGATAGGATTTGAAGTATAATGTATCAAACTAATCACTCTCAGGACATTTTGCTTAAAATATTTATGCCGTGGATTGTGATTTCCCACAGCGAAATGGTTAAAAACTAAAATCAAAGTGTTTTGGGGGATTTTTGTTACAAAGGCCCTCAATGCACACGAGACTTCTGCTATTGGTATGGTATTTTTCCTAATCAAGCAGAATTTGTCATGATATGCTTTAAGAGTTTAGAGCAAAGACATGATCTAGATTATTGATTGTAGTTAAACTATTAGTTCTTTAAAACTTGTCATTAAACACTTTCCTTTTTTCCACTCGCTTTTTGGGTAAGACACCTACAAAGGTCAAGTGGTATGTATTTTAGTTTGGATGTCTGCCAGTGGACTTTTCACCAATAAACTTTGGTCTTGAATCATCTGCATGCTATAACCTGTTAATCATCCATATTTGCTATATCTGCACTTTATTTTAATTCATTTCAGGATAATTGTAGTTCTCTTGAAGTTCGGTAAGGATGCCATCATATTTATTAAGGAAAAAGTATTATTATACGGCACCATCTTAACCTTTTCATACCAAACAATAGTTTGCTTGCATAAAGTAAGCTGATTGTCTCATAGTTCTATTGCTTGAAGTGTCGTTGGAGTACCTGAATAGCGTCCTGTAGTGTCCAAGTCTCAGAGTTTGTGACAGGTCAAAAAAAAAAAGTTTGAAGTGTCCTGAACTCAATGCACGTAACTTGAAAATTTATAAATAAATTCACATTTATTAAGTATATACATTTATACATATTGCATGTTCAATACTTTTAGCTTCGCTTTGCCACTAGATGCACATAGTATTATTTCAATGCTAAGCTAAATAACATTGAGGACAAAAATAAAATTACATGCCTGTTTAGTTAGTGTATGCACTTCTTTCCTTAACATTCAAGAGGATATAGTTTTGTGTCTTTTGACCAAAACCTCAGAAAAGTCTATATAAAAGATTTCTGTGGCCAGGAATTACATTTTAAGCTTGACAGAATCCTGATGTGAATGCATTTAGAAGAGCTCTATTAACAGAAATTAAAGGTAAAGTTAGTTTTCCTTTTACTGCAATTTTATTTCTGCGTTCTTCACCTTTCCCGCACCTTTTCTAGTGGCAGCAGTGTGAATAATATCACAGGGGAAAACAAGTAGCTACTGAGCATTCTATTAGGAGGATAAACATGAGTTTGGGGTTATATGTTTATTGTTTAATTAGTTTCATATCCTATTTGTTCAGGCGACCTAGATCTGATTCAATTTACATAAGAATGACTAGCATGGAGAGGAGATCAAAGAACAAGACAAACATTGTAGTCTATGTACGTTCTTGATTTTTGAGGAGATTAATGAGTAATGTAAATAGTCACGGGTTTAATTGGAAAGAGGCAAAGTAGAGGTCTGGATTAATGGTAATTGGGTGCTTGGATGTCCTATAAGCTAATCAGATGTCTTTTATAAAATAATGTGGAAGAGCAGACCCATACTCGTAGAGCCTCTTTCATAGAATCCCCTCAAAATTTACCCTTTTGCTGTAATATGATTTTAACTTATCGATATTTACTTGGTTTTTTGTTAATGTAACCCCGGCGGGATTCTCTGCATGCATCCGCGTGTGTACGCATTGTATATTTTCATACATTTTCTTTGCTCGTTAAGCCCAGAGTGCATTAAGAATTGTCAATATGTGCAATGTGCAGTTACAATGGAAGCAAATCACCTGTCATTTAGTACCACATATTTTATTCTTGGTTATAGTTTAGCAATGTGATGAGTTCACTGAACATATCCTTAGTTAGGGTTTGTTGGTAGCACAAAGAAGAACAGGTTTAATTATTATTCTTTTTGCTTAAATTTGAAGTATCAAGGCCTAAATTTGAAACTACAGAATCTACCTCTGAAATTTAAAGTTTAAGCAAGAAAAGAAACAAAAACTATAAGTGGAGTTTCTTAGATATCGTTTTGGATCATTTCTGTTTCTATGTTTTTGTCTCTGAAAAATTTTTAGCATACATAAACAAAAACTAAAACCAAGTTTATACCAGTTGCTTGTGAATGCAATAATATATTATTGATTGAAGGTTTCCTGTCATAACTCTTGTTGGTCAACTTGCGGTTAGAAGTTTTCAGTACAAACATCCAACTATCCAAGTTACAATTGGACCCATCTACATTCGGCATATTTCTTTTGCTGGCTACTAATTCTCGCTATGCATAGTTAACACATGTGATCAAATTCATTTTCTTGGATCCTAATATTACTGACATGTATCTTTCTTTTTTATTTTTAATTTGGACAGAGGCAATCTTTGTTAGAGTTTATGAAGAAAGAATGGATCTCCTAAGAGCAGTTATAATAGGTCCAGCAGGAACTCCTTATCATGATGGCCTCTTTTTCTTCGACTTCCAGTTTACAGCCAACTATCCCAATGAACCTCCAGTGCGTGAATCTTGAAGTTTGAACCATTCTTCTATGCTATTTAAGCCTCAAATTATGCCTGAATTTTTTTTTATATATTTCTATTCAGAAAGCATACTATCGCTCTGGTGGACTTCGGCTCAATCCCAACCTGTACGCCGATGGGACGGTCTGTCTCAGCCTTCTT
Organism: Asparagus setaceus; assembly: GCA_012295165.1. Lineage (NCBI taxonomy): Eukaryota > Viridiplantae > Streptophyta > Magnoliopsida > Asparagales > Asparagaceae > Asparagus > Asparagus setaceus. Next base: position 752,982 of record CM022703.1, on the reverse strand, counting down.
AACACGTGGTATGGTAAAGGATGCGAGAAGTGGGATCCGAAAAGATCGACCATGCTTCAGATTCTCGTCTCCATCCAAGGTTTAGTTCTCAATGCGAAACCTTACTACAACGAGCCAGTATCATGGCCTAGCATCACTCCATGGGGAAAGAAGGGTGCCTTTGCTTACAATGAATCCGCTTTCCTTCTCTCCTGCAAAACAATGATATATTCCCTTCGAAAGCCCCCATTGGTAAGGAACATGTTTTTGTCGTTGATACACTTGTGAAAGTCATTATGGCATTTTTTTTCAACACCCTGTTTGAATTGGGGTGAATGGAGAAGAGGGAAGGGAGATGAAAAAGTTTACTCCGTTTGGGAGTTTTTTTTCAAGGGGAAGAAATGGAGGGTAAAAGAGGTGAAAAAGTACACCTCAATTAACCTCCAATCTAGATGAAATTAACCCTACAAAAGACTATAAGGTAGTAACTTGACACTAGAGCGATACAAGAAAACAAAATTATATTTTCCTAGCAAAATGTGCTTTCCGGACTCTACGAGTTTGGCTAAACTGTAGATGATTTCTGTTGGTTTTTGTGCCACTGACACCTAAAATATTATGCTTGTACAAGTTACTCATATATCTTCTTGATTTTGGCAGCATTTCAAGGAATTTGTTGCTGATCATTTCCAGAGGCACGGGCTCAGCATCCTCATGGAATGCAGAGCCTACTCCCATGGTATTCAAGTTGGTTGTGCTGTTGAGGAGAGCAATCAGGCAGTAAGCAAGAAGATAAAGGGTAGCTCAGAAGATTTTAAGGTCAATGTGAAAAAACTCATCGACGAACTTTTGAAGGTGTTTACTGCCAAAGGAGTTGATTGCAGGGAATTTCAAATGCTGAAAGCTGAAGTTGGAGAAACTTCTGCTAGTGTAAGTGCAACACGCAAAAATGTAACTGAAGCTGACAGTAAAAAGAAGGCTA
>CM022703.1:674521-747021 GCA_012295165.1 Asparagus setaceus | reverse complement strand
TCATTTTCTCTCTCTAAAACCCTCGTCGGAGCCTTATCGGATCCGGGTCGATCGGCGATCCTCTTCGTGACCCGATATCCACATTTATGGACTCGACTCGCTGCAGTGCCAAGTAAACAAGATGAAATTATTTTTAGAAAAATCACTGCCCATTTTTCTCCGTTATCTCTGACGGTTTCCGTTTGCAGGCATCAGCTTTTCGACATGATGGGAGGCTCTTCGTCGTCTTCGGCCTCATCCTCTGGTGGCTGGGAATCCAATCAGCAGAAGCGCCAGCGTAGCGTAAGATCAAGTTTCTATTTTTGGGATATTTTTTTTTTGAAATTTAGGGTTTGGTGGTGTTGATTGTGGGTTGCATGTCGATTGATGATGGAATTGAGGAGTTTTAGAAGGGAAAGATGAGTTTTTAAAAAAAAAACTTCTTCATGGGGATTTTGTTTGGGTTAGGTTTAGAATTGAATTAGGATTGAGGGCAAAGAGTGATTCTTTAATCTAGATTCTGAACTATAGTTTTAAAATTATCTCCTTGATCATGTATCTTGAGATAAAATTTGTTCTGTGGAAAAATGTTGTTGTTATATGACAAATAATGAACTAGTTGACACACTTGGATCATTTGAATGATCTCACAAGATAAATCTTACTTTTTTATTTTCGGTTCCAACTAAAACAATTCAATACTACAATTGAGTGGTTTTATCTCTGGGTAAAGAGATAAATCCATGTTTGGCGCACCTACATCCATCAATTATGGGGATGGTGCTGTGAAATTTCATCACTTCAGCTGCGTCTCTGTTATTTCTTTGGAATATTATCCCTACTAGGATAAATATTTCATTTTCATGGACTGAAGCGGGTACAGTGGCATAACGTTTGCATGTTGCGCATCAGCTTCGGAATTGTGACGTTTTATCCAATCTGTATCTTCTAAAATTTTGTTTTCTACATTTGAATAGAGAGAAAGGAAGCAATGGAGCTGGGAAGAGATGAAACATGAATTTGTTTTGTATGTTTGAACTCTTGTTTGGATTTGACAACTTTTTTAATTAAATTACTCATGTGAAATTGAAATTCAAAACAAATAGCAAAAAAGGTATTGCAGGAAAAATATACATGAAAATCTTAAATTTCGTACCTTGAGAGAGCCTTCATAATGCTAATCCTGAAGAATCATATTTGGTAAAGCTTTCAGCTTTAATGTCAACTAAACTTATTATACCATTCTGTCAGGCTTGTTGAATGGTATCTTTTCTTGTTTGACTTTGTAGATTGTCTCAGATGAATATAGAGATCACGAGCCAGAGTCAGACGACATTGAAATCATTGCCAAAAACAGCTCTGACCTCAAGAACAAGAAACCTATGGTATATGATAATGATGGGCTAAAGGAAGTAAAGGTGTGAGCAGTTTTTTGCATGTTCACTGAACATACTCCTATGGTTAGCAGTTCACTTATATTATGGTAATATTTTGGAAACGGCCATATGATATCCAATATCATTTTGCAGGATGTTTCTCCTGAAGATCATATGGTTCCTATGACAGATAATGTCTTGGAATCTGATGCCTTAGAAGCGGCTAAAAACAGTATCGAACCGGATGCTGCGGATTCTAATTCTAACCTTTCTGATATATATGATGACTATTATGAGGATGAAGATGAAGATTATGAATATGATGATGACATTATTGATAATGACTGCAGCTATGGCTTGGCTGCTAAATTTGATGATTTGGATCTACCACCTGGGGTGGAGGCTACTGTTCCTTGGTTGCAGAAAACTCCGCCTGAAAGGCCAAGGAGCAATAAGGAAATTGTCTTAGAGGAAGACATTGATGTGAAATTTAACGCTTTTAAACAATTTGATACTGTTGAAGATTTTTCAGATCATTACTATGCAAAGGAAAATAAGGAGGTTAAGAAGGTATGACTATGATCATTATTATATTATTTATTAAAGAGGCTTTTTATACCCTAACTTTATTTATGCTTGTATTATTATAGCCCCAAAAGATTGGATGAAGAAGATTCAACAGGATTGGAAGATATTAGAAAATGATTTACCAGGTGATTTTTTGTTGATTGTAATATAATTAATACATTTTTCATGTTAGTTAAATGTTAATGTTTAAAAAATACAGCAGGTAATCGATTTCAGTTTCTGTACCTATCATAGTGAACTTATATCAACCAAGTTTTCTCCTAAAAGCATTATTCAGCTGTGCTTTTACTTATAAATGAACTGTCTAAAGTTGTTTTTAAATAAGGCCTAGAAAAGCTCCAAGTAATTGTGGTATGATTATTAGTTAATATATGCTTTACAACTTGTTGCGTAAGTTTCACAACAAATTTGGATAGCCAATGATCTGGATGCTCAGTTTACATAGGGGGCTTAAAATTTAAAAATGGGTTCCATGAAATTGTGTTTAGAACCTTTCAGTTAGTGAGTACTAGCTATATCAGTTCAAATCGCCAAAATATTTATTCTATATTTGTCAATGTTGTAAATTTTCTGTATCATAATAGTGCCATTTCTTTTCTTATAATTTGCATATAAGTCATGAAACTTGAGAGTTCTAGAATTTGGACATAGACCCTTCTGATAGTATCTTGTTCAATTCTAATCATTGTCGCATTATGGAGAGACATGTTACATTTTGTTGGAACCATTAGTTATTTGAAATCATGCTTCTTAAAATTCCTTGTTATGAAAGTTATCTTGTGAAAGGATAAGAACATTATCACCATGATAAGAAGAAATTCTGAAAATGGTCAATTTAACTCACAGAAGATAATAAAGCTTGTTGGGCCATCATCTAGCTTTTAGAATATTTTCTGGTGTTAATTGAAACTTTTGTTGCAGCAATGGTTTTAGTTTGTCACAACATGATCCACGTAATAGTAAAAATTCACTTTTAGTTGTTTTCTTTTGCTGCCTCGTATAGAATCTTATGTAGCACTTGTTTACCTTTCCATGTTAAACAGAGACAATATTTGTTCGAGTTTATGAAGAAAGGATGGACCTTTTAAGAGCTGTTATAGTAGGGCCTGTTGGAACTCCATATCATGATGGCCTCTTCTTCTTTGACTTCCAGTTTCCTGCAAATTATCCACATTCACCACCGGTATGCTTATCTCTATGCTTTGACATAATTCTCTCCTTAACTTATTTAAGCCCTATTTTCTGGTGACATTTTGTTTTATTTTTTTATTTTAGTTTATTGTTTGCTTTTACATTTTCTTTTTGCATTTGGTGCAGAAAGCACATTACCACTCCGGAGGTCTTCGACTCAATCCCAACTTGTATGAATGTGGGAAGGTTTGTCTGAGCCTTTTAGGGACCTGGGCTGGCAAAGGATGTGAAAAGTGGGATCCAAATAAATCAACCATGCTTCAGGTTCTAGTTTCCATCCAAGCTCTTGTTTTGAATGAAAAACCGTATTTCAATGAACCGGGATATGAAAAATCAGCTAACACCCAATATGGAGAAGCAAATGCTTTGGCTTACAATGAGACCACCTTCTTGTACTCCTGCAAGACAATGATGTACTCTCTTCGAAGGCCTCCCAAGGTCAGTTCTATGATGTGTTTATATCTGTAATATCCTGACCTGACATTGACAGATTATGGAATCTTAGGAGCTAGGATTAATTTTAAGAAAGGGTTAACTGTGGATAGACCCTGAGTAATTTTTTTGTCACAACATGATTGACGCCTGTAGTTTTATTAGTGTGGATGGACTCCTGTACTATTTGCCCAAGTGCAGATAGACCCCTGAGTGATTTTTTTGGGGTTAATTTCAGAAAACCCCCCCTAAACTAATAATCACTAGAATCACGGAACCTCCCTCGGTTTTGTAATTCATCAATGAACTCCTGTATAGTTACGACTTCTCATGAAATCCATACTTCCGTTAGTTTAGACGGAAAATAAACATATTATAGACCAAAATACCCCATTAAGTTTGAGTTTTCAATTTCTTTCCCTTTCTCTTCTCTTCTGGTCGATCTCCGAGGCTTAAACTCCAAGTTTGATGTTTTGGCGAATTATGTGGTTCAAGCAAATAGCTTTTTAGTGATTGATAAACTTGATTTTATCCTATACTTGATGATATCATAAGCAAAATATTTTCCAAACCGACTTACAAAATATCTTTCAAAGCCAGACTTACATCAACTTTGATTTTATCAACAACATTGTAGCCATTCATTCTCGGCAAATTTATCAAGATAGTAAATATGAGCCTATTAATGATGCAAAAGAAACTCATCCATCAATATGTTCTGCAAATTTGGAAGACAGTCTTTCGCAATCGTCCACTTTTCATGTCACGCCCCGGGCCTGCGGGCCCGTTAGCACGTGCAAGCCGTGGGATCCACCGACTGTAACGCGCTGTTTAGCTAAATCCACTAACAAAATCGACTAGCCGATGTTAAAATCGACTAGCCGATATTACACTTGAGTCTTGGGCTTACCTATTTAAGCCACTAAATCTCTTCACACTTTCCCAATGTGGGACTAAAGTGTGGGGGCGTCACAATCACCCCACCATACAAAGGCGACATCCTCGTCGCGACATGATAATTGGCACATCCCAGTATCGCTAGGCAATGTGGACTCTAGAGGTGGTTCCTACGGGCTCTAGAGGTAGCTCCCACCGAGCTCACGCAGTGTAGCACTTAGCCCCGCATAGCACTTAGCTCCACACTTCCGGTGATAACTGCTCTAATACCATTTGTCACGTCATGGGCTCGCGGACCCATTTGCGGGTGTTAGCCGTGGGACCCACCGAGTGTAACGCGTTGTTTAGCTAAATCCACTGCCAAAATCGACTAGTCAACGTTACACTTGAGTCTTGGGCTTACCTATTTAAGCCACTAAATCTCTTCACACTTTCCCGATGTGGGACTAAAGGGTGGCGTCACATTTCAACTTCTAGAGAGCAAGATCCTATTGCTAATTTACAGAACAATATCCCATAATGATAATCAAAATGTATGAACTTTTAGCTTAAGGGTGTGGGACCAAAATCCCTTTTAGATTTTTTTTATTTGATGATCAGGGTTTATTAGTGATTAGAAGAGCGTGAAGGTGAAAGAATAAATGGAAGAAAAAAAAATGTTTTTGTCTCCTTGTTTTTTTTTTTTTTGATGAAATATTTTTGTCTTCTTCTAATCTTTAGAATTTGATCTGCATCAGTTTGTTAGGGGCAAAAGCGTCCTAAAAGTTAGTAATTAACAACTTCTAGAAACCGTCAATTTGAATATAGAAATAAAAATTAGGAGGGGGTGTATTGATGAATTACAAACTTGAGGGGGCTTTCTTGATTCTATACTAGTTTAGGGAGGTTTTCTGAAACTAACCCTTTTGTTTTTGTTTATTCTGAGTGAATTTTGTTTTATCCTATTGATGAATTACAAACTTGAGGGGGTTTTCTGAAACTTGAGGGTGGTTTCTTGATTGTAGTTATTAGTTTAGGGAGGTTTTCTGAAATTAACCTTTTTGTTTTGTTGTTTATCCTGAGTGGATTTTTGTGAGTCTTAAAAGAGTAAAAAAAGTTCACTCAGGGTGCATATCCACACAAATTGAACTACAGGGGGTCTATCCGCAATTGGGTAGTACAAGGGTCCGCAATTAACCCTTTAAGAACTCTCTCATGTATCCAAGTCCTATCTTCCATGTTGCTACAGTAACATTATCTTCTACTGTTTTTGCAGTACTTTGAGGACTTTGTTGCAGGACATTTTCGGAAGTGTGGGCATGCGATCCTGGTAGCATGCAGAGCGTACTTGGATAGTGCTCAGGTTGGTACTGTTGTTGAGGAATACAAGGGACAAAGTGCTGCTGGAAGCTCCAAGGGATGCTCACCAGATTTTAAGAGACAACTAAAGCAGCTCTTTGAGGATCTTTTGATGGAGTTCACGGTAAAAGGAGCTGATTGCAAGGAATTTCTCAATCAGAAGGCCAAAGTTGGAGATGCTACTGCTCTCCCAAAAGAAGAAGAGAAACTGACATGATCACATTTTAAGCATTTACTTGATCTGAGGACAAAAGTTTTGCCTGCATATGATCAGTTGGCCTTCTGATGCTGTATAGATTAGTTTGGACTGGATACTAGTAGGGTACAGAAAGTGCTGCCTAACTTATGCTTGTAAATAGAGGGGCAAGTGTACAGGTATCCTTAGTTTGAGGATTTAGTTTATTGAATGAGATACGGTAAGGGCTGATAACTGAGATACAGGTTTTCTAGGTTATAATAATTTTAAGATCCTTTTGACGATGCTTAAACCTTTTTCTGATATATTACAACTTAAGTAGCTTTGACTGAGCACCGTTGGTGCACGCAATGTTATTTCTATAGGTACGACTTTGTGTGCTTCCTTCTAGATTGTGTTTAGAGGTAGCATTTGCGGGTACCTCTGTTAATGCTTATATGTCCCGGTGACTGAAGAACATGGCTTCATCAAGTTTCTGCCAGTTCTTTTGTAGGATTGTGCTTGCTTTGCAGCTGCACGTTCCTATGTTCAAGCTGACCTGTCACATTGTTCTATGGTATGGCAGTATGTGATTCCAATAAGCTTATTTCTTTATGTTTAGTATCTGAAAATTTCATTTAATCGATTGCCCTGTTGTAATGTTCTCTGTTTTTTGTATAACTGCATTATCCGGCAAAAACTTTCAGATGATTATGATGAAAATGCAAGGGAAATTACTCAATGAATTACAGGTAAGTGATAACCATTATTGTCTGTAAATTGCATTGAGAGCGAAGAAGAAGAGGCTCAAAATTCTGGTCTAACCTTATGCTACAACTATTAGTTTCTATATTCATCAATGCATCTTAGAAGTCTAATCTTTAACCTTTTCAGCCCTGTGGACTAGCTATCCTTTTAGTTGTAAGGACAATTTATTTCACATGCCTGTTCTTCATCTTTGCAATTATATCTTTCTGAGTAGCCTGAATATCTGATAGGATTTTATCCTATAAATAATAATGTATTGCTTTCTTTGAGAATGAAAAATTAATATGAATAAAAGTTTTGAGTTTGGAGAAATTATGGAGTGATTCTCAGGGCGTGAAGCCATGTTATTTATTTATTTATTAGGCGTCTGTTTTCATAGGTTAGATGCGGTACTGTTCACCCAAACACTATTCATCATCACCTTCACATCAATATCAATGCCTATATATTACATTATACAGTGAAAAGGAATTATCCATGTTCTTCACAGTAGCCTGAATCTGCTATAATTTTCATATAAGCTTATCAATGACTAGCTAAGCACTAGCAACATGAACCATTTCATAACCACCAACAGTTCTGGTCTTTTTGGGAAGAAGGCATCGACCCCCAAACCGCTGCTGCAGGTACACGAGCAATGCCAAGAGGAATCCTTGCAAAGGAACGATGACATCCCAAGCGAAAGAGTAGAACTCATCTGGGCTAGCGTACATCTCTGATGAACTGAAACGGGGGAAACACTGTCGATCTCTATAAGCATTATACAAATGTGGCAGTGCTCGAACACCAGTTATTCCAATGTAAAACAGAGGATGAAGAGCCTTGCCTCTGGAATTCGAGATCATGTTGAAGATAATCTGAGGGAACAAAAAACCATCAAGTATCAAACCCCATAGTGATATTTTCATCTGAGACTCATAGGATCTCCAATGGACAACCCAAGCAATTATTGCCCCGGTGAAATATAATGGAAGACATAGCTTGAGAACTTTTCTTTCTACAATCCTGAGTCCCTTGCTGGTCCACGCTGATTGAAGAAGACGGAACTGCAACAGGAAAGCTAGCATTGTCATGATCCTCACTGTGACGTCACTCAGTGAGATTCTTCCCTCATTACGATTCATGGAAAACACGGCCTTAAAGTTCAGCACTAGAGGGATCATGTAGCCCATAGCCAGGATAGCAAGCATCATGATCGATATTGATTGCAGCATTTCTTGATGCTTTTTGACATGGAAAATCTGCAACAGGATGAAAACACATGAAAGCGGGAGAGAAATCAGAACCATGGCGATTTCTACATCCATTATTGATTCAGTTTCTTGCTCGTTGTATAGTTTACTCGATGACACCTTTAAAGGTTCAAAGTAAAGTGGATCATACTTCTTTCTCGTGCTGGTGATTTTCCCTGTAACATATTCTCCGTCCCATGAATTTATAGGCGCGAGTTGGATATTGACGAGAATTTTACAGTCTAACAAAGTACTCGCATAATGACAACCTACCATGCAAAGCTTTCCTGTCTCAGCATTGTATATACCTTCAGCAGAGATCTCTTTCCATTGTTTCATATCGTAGGAATATTGTATTCTGTAACCTATATTCCAAAGTCTCTGATTTCTATTTTCTGATGTCGGAAGACTTACCTCAGCTGTATCAGAAAACCGATCAGATATGCTGAATACGTTTGTTTCACCAAAAGTAAAGGGAGAAACAAAAAGTAAAGGGAGACGCGAAGCCCCACATTTTATTTCCTTTGACATCTACCACTGTAATACGAAATCTCATGTCATTCATCGAATCTCCTTCTGGATATCTTTTATTGCTGAAACTAAGAGCTTTTTCATTCAAGCAAAAAGATTCTGCCACAGTATCCAATTCAGTATACTCATATCTCCAACCTGACAGAAGATCTATACCTATCTCCAAACTCCTGAATGAAATCATAGGGAAATAGCCAGGAGCATTCATGCCTTTGTTGCTCCATGTCTTACCCAATGTCGCACTGTGATTCCTGAGAGAGAAGACAGAAGGGAAAAAGATGCTAAATCCGATAGTACAATCACCGACATAGCCATTTGTACCAGAATCTTGCACGTCAAGTATTGGACATGCCAGAAGGCAGAGCTTCTTCTTCTCTCCATCCCAAAATCCTTCACCCACTAAAGATTTATCAGGTATCTGCATCTTGTCATGCTCGTAACCACTGCTATTGAAGAATGATATATGCATATGTATCTTCCCGTTCTCTGAGCATTGAATCCGATTAAAATTCATAAATCTTGGAGAAACCCAGGAATTATATCTAACATGAATCTCCCAACCAACAAGCTAGGGAGATAAGAACAGGGATCACTACCATCTATTCCCAGTGAGTTTTCAGGAACACCCCAAGAACTGCAAGAATCTCTAACTTCTGAAATCATGACATAACCGTAATTCATCTGAGCATACGCTAGGACCGAAATCATATCAAAGTAATTTTGGCTATCAACAGGGTCCAAGCTCTCAACTGTTCCTTAACAAGACTAGTAGAAATATTTGAGTTCTTTGGGTAATTAAGCCTAAAAACAACTGAGTGCACAAAGGAGGTACTTTGGCTTATTGTTCTGCAAACAGAACCCATAGCGCAAACCAGCCTGTTATGTTCAAGCCAGTCAGAGCCAACCATGCAGAGTTCGCCAGTATACTCAGACCAGAAACCAGCGAAACTTCGCCTTGTTTTGTGCTTGGCTTGAGCTTGTATTTCCTTCGAAAACTAGAGTCCCATCAATTTGGATGATACCTGGAGTTCTAGTCATATACATGTGTTCTGTATAGTAGTAGAAGTATCCAGAGCTGAGAAGCTTGTTGCCGCCAGAGAAGTAGCCGTCGAATGGAATGAGCTCGACGAGTCGACTAATAAGTTGCCTGTGGGTGTTGAGGGAGGTACTATAGAATTGCAGTGATCAGTGTAAGAGATTTTGATTGGAGAAGAGGAAGAAAGAGAAGGGAAGAAGAACAAGATGATGAATGGGATGAGAAGAAGACATTGGTCTTTTTGAATGTCCATATGATTGTTTGTTTAAGGAGATGAAGATTCTTGCTTAATTTTGGTCTCATATAGAGATTTGAGTATGAAATGGATCTGTGTACGAATAAAGATAAGTAGAAGATATGACTAATAACAGGACCACAAATGGGAGGATTAATAGCTAAGAGAAATAAATGCTATTTCTCTGCTGACAAAGACAAGGTTGAAAATTCAGTCTCTAACATCAAATCTTTCATCTATCTTGCTATTAATGCATACATAAAATATCTCAAATGTCGTTGTACACGTTTGAAGGCAGTCATTGGTTCGGGATTTTTGACTGAATTGAGAAGTTTGGGGTTTCACGTTTCTGATTAGGATTTGAACTTTGAAATGCGTATGGCAGCCCCAGTTGCCGGAAATTGTCACAATATTTTCAATTTGGTACTGTTGTTGAGGAATACAAGGGACAAAGTGCTGCTGGAAGCTCCAAGGGATGCTCACCAGATTTTAAGAGACAACTAAAGCAGCTCTTTGAGGATCTTTTGATGGAGTTCACGGTAAAAGGAGCTGATTGCAAGGAATTTCTCAATCAGAAGGCCAAAGTTGGAGATGCTACTGCTCTCCCAAAAGAAGAAGAAGAAACTGACATGATCACATTTTAAGCATTTACTTGATCTGAGGACAAAAGTTTTGCCTGCATATGATCAGTTGGCCTTCTGATGCTGTATAGATTAGTTTGGACTGGATACTAGTAGGGTACAGAAAGTGCTGCCTAACTTATGCTTGTAAATAGAGGGGCAAGTGTACAGGTATCCTTAGTTTGAGGATTTAGTTTATTGAATGAGATACGGTAAGGGCTGATAACTGAGATACAGGTTTTCTAGGTTATAATAATTTTAAGATCCTTTTGACGATGCTTAAACCTTTTCTGATATATTACAACTTAAGTAGCTTTGACTGAGCACCGTTGGTGCAATGTAATATTTCTATAGGATGCGACTTTGTGTGCTTCCTTCTAGATTGTGTTTAGAGGTAGCATTTGCGGGTACCTCTGTTAATGCTTATATGTCGGTGACTGAAGAACATGGCTTCATCAAGTTTCTGCCAGTTCTTTTGTAGGATTGTTTGCTTTGCAGCTGCACGTTCCTATGTTCAAGCTGACCTGTCACATTGTTCTATGGTATGGCAGTATGTGATTCCAATAAGCTTATTTCTTTATGTTTAGTATCTGAAAATTTCATTTAATCGATTGCCCTGTTGTAATGTTCTCTTTTTTGTATAACTGCGTTATCCGGCAAAACTTTCAGATGATTATGATGAAAATGCAAGGGAAATTACTCAATGAATTACAGGTAAGTGATAACCATTATTGTCTGTAAATTGCATTGAGAGCGAAGAAGAAGAGGCTCAAAATTCTGGTCTAACCTTATGCTACAACTATTAGTTTCTATATTCATCAATGCATCTTAGAAGTCTAATCTTTAACCTTTTCAGCCCTGTGGACTAGCTATCCTTTTAGTTGTAAGGACAATTTATTTCACATGCCTGTTCTTCATCTTTGCAATTATATCTTTCTGAGTAGCCTGAATATCTGATAGGATTTTATCCTATAAATAATAATGTATTGCTTTCTTTGAGAATGAAAAATTAATATGAATAAAAGTTTTGAGTTTGGAGAAATTATGGAGTGATTCTCAGGGCGTGAAGCCATGTTATTTATTTATTTATTAGGCGTCTGTTTTCATAGGTTAGATGCGGTACTGTTCACCCAAACACTATTCATCATCACCTTCGCATCAATATCAATGCCTATATATTACATTATACAGTGAAAAGGAATTATCCATGTTCTTCACAGTAGCCTGAATCTGCTATAATTTTCATATAAGCTTATCAATGACTAGCTAAGCACTAGCAACATGAACCATTTCATAACCACCAACAGTTCTGGTCTTTTTGGGAAGAAGGCATCGACCCCAAACGCTGCTGCAGGTACACGAGCAATGCCAAGAGGAATCCTTGCAAAGGAACGATGACATCCCAAGCGAAAAGAGTAGAACTCCATCTGGGCTAGCGTACATCTCTGATGAACTGAAGCGGGGAAACACTGTCGATCTCTATAAGCATTATACAAATGTGGCAGTGCTCGAACACCAGTTATTCCAATGTAAAACAGAGGATGAAGAGCCTTGCCTCTGGAATTCAAGATCATGTTGAAGATAATCTGAGGGAACAAAAACCATCAAGTATCAAACCCCATAGTGATATTTTCATCTGAGACTCATAGGATCTCCAATGGACAGACCAAGCAATTATTGCCCGGTGAAATATAATGGAAGACATAGCTTGAGAACTTTTCTTTCTACAATCCTGAGTCCCTTGCTGGTCCACGCTCGGAACTGCAACAGGAATGCTAGCATTGTCATGATCCTCACTGTGACGTCACTCAGTGAGATTCTTCCCTCATTACGATTCATGGAAAACACGGCCTTAAAGTTCAGTAGTAGAGGGATCATGTAGCCCATAGCCAGGATAGCAAGCATCATGATCGATATTGATTGCAGCATTTCTTGATGCTTTTTGACATGGAAAATCTGCAACAGGATGAAAACACATGAAAGCGGGAGAGAAATCAGAACCATGGCGATTTCTACATCCATTATTGATTCAGTTTCTTGCTCGTTGTATAGTTTACTCGATGACACCTTTAAAGGTTCAAAGTAAAGTGGATCATACTTCTTTCTCGTGCTGGTGATTTTCCTGTAACATATTCTCCGTCCCATGAATTTATAGAGTTGGATATTGGCGAAATTTTACAGTCTAACAAAGTACTCGCATAATGACAACCTACCATGCAAAGCTTTCCTGTCTCAGCATTGTATATACCTTCAGCAGAGATCTCTTTCCATTGTTTCATATCGTAGGAATATTGTATTCTGTAACCTATATTCCAAAGTCTCTGATTTCTATTTTCTGATGTCGGAAGACTTACCTCAGCTGTATCAGAAAACCGATCAGAGATGCTGAATACGTTTGTTTCACCAAAAGTAAAGGAGAAACAAAAGTAAAGGGAGGCCCCACATTTTATTTCCTTTGACATCTACCACTGTATCTGAAATCTCATGTCATTCATGGAATCTCCTTCTGGATATCTTTTATTGCTGAAACTAAGAGCTTTTTCATTCAAGCAAAAGATTCTGCCACAGTATCCAATTCAGTATACTCATATCTCCAACCTGACAGAAGATCTATACCTATCTCCAAACTCCTGAATGAAATCATAGGAAATAGCCAGGAGCATTCATGCCTTTGTTGCTCCATGTCTTACCCAATGTCGCACTGTGATTCCTGAGAGAGAAGAAAGAAGGGAAAAAGCTAAATCCGATAGTACAATCACCGACATAGCCATTTGTACCAGAATCTTGCACGTCAAGTATTGGACATGCCAGAAGGCAGAGCTTCTTCTTCTCTCCATCCCAAAATCCTTCACCCACTAAAGATTTATCAGGTATCTGCATCTTGTCATGCTCGGAACCACTGCTATTGAAGAATGATATATGCATATGTATCTTCCCGTTCTCTGAGCATTGAATCGATTAAAATTCATAAATCTTGGAAAAACCAGGAATTATATCTAACATGAATCTCCCAACCAACAAGCTAGGGAGATAAGAACAGGGATCACTACCATCTATTCCCAGTGAGTTTTCAGGAACACCCCAAGAACTGCAAGAATCTCTAACTTCTGAAATCATGGCATAACCGTAATTCATCTGAGCATACGCTAGGACCGAAATCATATCAAAGTAATTTTGGCTATCAACAGGGTCCAAGCTCTCAACTGTTCCTTTAACAAGACTAGTAGAAATATTTGAGTTCTTTGGGTAATTAAGCCTAAAAACAACTGAGTGCACAAAGGAGGTACTTTGGCTTATTGTTCTGCAAACAGAACCCATAGCCAAACCAGCCTGTTATGTTCAAGCCACGAGCCAACCATGCAGAGTTCGCCAGTATACTCAGACCAGAAACAAAGCCAGAACTCGCCTTGTTTTGTGCTTGGCTTGAGCTTGTATTTCCTTCAAAACTAGAGTCCCATCAATATGGATGATACCTGGAGTTCTAGTCATATACATGTGTTCTGTATAGTAGTAGAAGTATCCAGAGTTGAGAAGCTTGTTGCCGCCAGAGAAGTAGCCGTCAATTGGAATGAGCTCGACGAGTCGACTAATAAGTTGCCTGTGGGTGTTGAGGGAGGTACTATAGAATTGCAGTGATCAGTGTAAGAGATTTTGATTGGAGAAGAGGAAGAAGAAGGGAAGAAGAACAAGATGATGAAAGGGATGAGAAGAAGACATTGGTCTTTTTGAATGTCCATATGATTGTTTGTTTAAGGAGATGAAGATTCTTGCTTAATTTTGGTCTCATATATGTTGGGACAAACCCGACCAATGTAACGGGATCGAAAGTATCAAGTAATAATGAACATCTGATTTCATACGTTTTAACTGTGGCTTTTCTAACAATATAGAGATTTGAGTATGAAATGGATCTGTGTACGAATAAAGATAAGTAGAAGATAAGACTAATAACAGGACCACAAATGGGAGAATTAATAGCTAAGAGAAATAAATGCTATTTCTCTGCTGACAAAGACAAGGTTGAAAATTCAGTCTCTAACATCAAATCTTTCATCTATCTTGCTATTAATGCATACATAAAATATGTCAAATGTCGTTGTACACGTTTGAAGGCAGTCATTGGTTCGGGATTTTTGACTGAATTGAGAAGTTTGGGGTTTCACGTTTCTGATTAGGATTTGAACTTTGAAATGCGTATGGCAGCCCCAGTTGCCGGAAATTGTCACAATATTTTCAATTTGGCTGATTCTTGGTAGGTGGGTGGAATTTCTTTTTAAGGTTTATTTGAATAAAAGTAAGTTTATTCATCTTGAAGAGCTCAACCAAGAAGTATTAACATGAGAACAAGGGTCTAAATGCAAACTTCTATGTACATGGCGACCTTATCTAGATCCGCTTCTTTGATTAACGGAGTAGAGTGAACTCCTAAGCAATTCAATATTTTACACTCCCTTAAAAGTAACAAAACAAACAAAGTACCTGTTGAAGAAGGAGATGAAATCTATGATTGTGAAAGAACCTAAGACAATTTAACAATGCATGGGAGATGGAAAGGAATGCCCATGTGTATGCATGATTGTGCCTGATAGAATTTGTACTCGAATAAGTAGGGGAGAAGGAACTTGTAACTGACGGAAGAGAACTCACCCCTAAAAAATAGTTGTCAGAGGGAGGAAACCCAAACTCCCTAATAAACGCAAGACTCCCCTGTCTGGCTGATGTGGGGCAGAATGAGCCCGAACAGATATAGGCTAGGAGAGGAATTTTTATCTTCTGGACCATTAACATATGAGCGAAAACATTTTTAAAAAAATGAATAGTCTTCTAACATGGCAACTGAATAATAATAAGAAAAAAAGTGGTTATCTTCATCATCATTCAATTTTTCAAAAATTGTGTCAAGACCTCATAGATTGAAAACTCATGTGACCCAGCCCCTTGTATTATATCCCATGTGTATCAGCCCCAAATACATGGCTATTATGTGATTCAGCCCCTTATATAGTCTCTGCTGAGTTAAGTATGAAAACATCCCTCAAATGCCCCCATCAGTTCCTCCCAATTTCAATTACTCCCTCTCCTCTCTCTTTCAAGCCTCCACCTTAATTGACCATCGACCGCCTTTTTCCTTTAATTATTCCTCTCTCTTTTCTTTTCCACTTTATCTCGACTCTCTCTCTCTCTCCATCATTTCCTCCGTTAATACCACCAATTAAATCTCTCCCTCAAAATGACCTAATCCATTTTCTCCATTAATACCACCCCCAAAAACCTTAATAGGTCGCCACTTTAGAGTAGCCTGAATCTGCTATAATTTTCATATAAGCTTATCAATGACTAGCTAAGCACTAGCAACATGAACCATTTCATAACCACCAACAGTTCTGGTCTTTTTGGGAAGAAGGCATCGACCCCCAAACCGCTGCTGCAGGTACACGAGCAATGCCAAGAGGAATCCTTGCAAAGGAACGATGACATCCCAAGCGAAAGAGTAGAACTCGCCATCTGGGCTAGCGTACATCTCTGATGAACTGAAACGGGGGAAACACTGTCGATCTCTATAAGCATTATACAAATGTGGCAGTGCTCGAACACCAGTTATTCCAATGTAAAACAGAGGATGAAGAGCCTTGCCTCTGGAATTCAAGATCATGTTGAAGATAATCTGAGGGAACAAAAAACCATCAAGTATCAAACCCCATAGTGATATTTTCATCTGAGACTCATAGGATCTCCAATGGACAGACCAAGCAATTATTGCCCCGGTGAAATATAATGGAAGACATAGCTTGAGAACTTTTCTTTCTACAATCCTGAGTCCCTTGCTGGTCCACGCTGATTGAAGAAGATGGAACTGCAACAGGAATGCTAGCATTGTCATGATCCTCACTGTGACGTCACTCAGTGAGATTCTTCCCTCATTACGATTCATGGAAAACACGGCCTTAAAGTTCAGTAGTAGAGGGATCATGTAGCCCATAGCCAGGATAGCAAGCATCATGATCGATATTGATTGCAGCATTTCTTGATGCTTTTTGACATGGAAAATCTGCAACAGGATGAAAACACATGAAAGCGGGAGAGAAATCAGAACCATGGCGATTTCTACATCCATTATTGATTCAGTTTCTTGCTCGTTGTATAGTTTACTCGATGACACCTTTAAAGGTTCAAAGTAAAGTGGATCATACTTCTTTCTCGTGCTGGTGATTTTCCCTGTAACATATTCTCCGTCCCATGAATTTATAGGCGCGAGTTGGATATTGACGAGAATTTTACAGTCTAACAAAGTACTCGCATAATGACAACCTACCATGCAAAGCTTTCCTGTCTCAGCATTGTATATACCTTCAGCAGAGATCTCTTTCCATTGTTTCATATCGTAGGAATATCGTATTCTGTAACCTATATTCCAAAGTCTCTGATTTCTATTTTCTGATGTCGGAAGACTTACCTCAGCTGTATCAGAAAACCGATCAGAGATGCTGAATACGTTTGTTTCACCAAAAGTAAAGGGAGACGCGAAGCCCCACATTTTATTTCCTTTGACATCTACCACTGTAATACGAAATCTCATGTCATTCATGGAATCTCCTTCTGGATATCTTTTATTGCTGAAACTAAGAGCTTTTTCATTCAAGCAAAAAGATTCTGCCACAGTATCCAATTCAGTATACTCATATCTCCAACCTGACAGAAGATCTATACCTATCTCCAAACTCCTGAATGAAATCATAGGGAAATAGCCAGGAGCATTCATGCCTTTGTTGCTCCATGTCTTACCCAATGTCGCACTGTGATTCCTGAGAGAGAAGAAAGAAGGGAAAAAGAAGCTAAATCCGATAGTACAATCACCGACATAGCCATTTGTACCAGAATCTTGCACGTCAAGTATTGGACATGCCAGAAGGCAGAGCTTCTTCTTCTCTCCATCCCAAAATCCTTCACCCACTAAAGATTTATCAGGTATCTGCATCTTGTCATGCTCGGAACCACTGCTATTGAAGAATGATATATGCATATGTATCTTCCCGTTCTCTGAGCATTGAATCCGATTAAAATTCATAAATCTTGGAGAAAACCCAGGAATTATATCTAACATGAATCTCCCAACCAACAAGCTAGGGAGATAAGAACAGGGATCACTACCATCTATTCCCAGTGAGTTTTCAGGAACACCCCAAGAACTGCAAGAATCTCTAACTTCTGAAATCATGGCATAACCGTAATTCATCTGAGCATACGCTAGGACCGAAATCATATCAAAGTAATTTTGGCTATCAACAGGGTCCAAGCTCTCAACTGTTCCTTTAACAAGACTAGTAGAAATATTTGAGTTCTTTGGGTAATTAAGCCTAAAAACAACTGAGTGCACAAAGGAGGTACTTTGGCTTATTGTTCTGCAAACAGAACCCATAGCGCAAACCAGCCTGTTATGTTCAAGCCAGTCAGAGCCAACCATGCAGAGTTCGCCAGTATACTCAGACCAGAAACCCGAAAGCGAGAAACTTCGCCTTGTTTGTGCTTGGCTTGAGCTTGTATTTCCTTCGAAAACTAGAGTCCCATCAATATGGATGATACCTGGAGTTCTAGTCATATACATGTGTTCTGTATAGTAGTAGAAGTATCCAGAGTTGAGAAGCTTGTTGCCGCCAGAGAAGTAGCCGTCGAATTGGAATGAGCTCGACGAGTCGACTAATAAGTTGCCTGTGGGTGTTGAGGGAGGTACTATAGAATTGCAGTGATCAGTGTAAGAGATTTTGATTGGAGAAGAGGAAGAAAGAGAAGGGAAGAAGAACAAGATGATGAATGGGATGAGAAGAAGACATTGGTCTTTTTGAATGTCCATATGATTGTTTGTTTAAGGAGATGAAGATTCTTGCTTAATTTTGGTCTCATATAGAGATTTGAGTATGAAATGGATCTGTGTACGAATAAAGATAAGTAGAAGATAAGACTAATAACAGGACCACAAATGGGAGGATTAATAGCTAAGAGAAATAAATGCTATTTCTCTGCTGACAAAGACAAGGTTGAAAATTCAGTCTCTAACATCAAATCTTTCATCTATCTTGCTATTAATGCATACATAAAATATCTCAAATGTCGTTGCACACGTTTGAAGGCAGTCATTGGTTCGGGATTTTTGACTGAATTGAGAAGTTTGGGGTTTCACGTTTCTGATTAGGATTTGAACTTTGAAATGCGTATGGCAGCCCCAGTTGCCGGAAATTGTCACAATATTTTCAATTTGGCTGATTCTTGGTAGGTGGGTGGAATTTCTTTTTAAGGTTTATTTGAATAAAAGTAAGTTTATTCATCTTGAAGAGCTCAGCCAAGAAGTATTAACATGAGAACAAGGGTCTAAATGCAAACTTCTATGTACATGGCGACCGTATCTAGATCCGGTTCTTTGATTAACGGAGTAGAGTGAAATCCTAAGCAATTCAATATTTTACACTCCCTTAAAGTAACAAAACAAACAAAGTACCTGTTGAAGAAGGAGATGAAATCTATGATTGTGAAAGAACCTAAGACAATTTAACAATGCATGGGAGATGGAAAGGAATGCCCATGTGTATGCATGATTGTGCCTGATAGAATTTGTACTCGAATAAGTAGGGAGAAGGAACTTGTAACTGACTAAATATTAACCCGAACTATACGGAGGAAACATATAAAGCATCAACATGTCCAACTCATGTATTCTAGCTGTCTAGCCATCCTATACCAGGTCTGGTCTATATCTCACAATAGTCGGTTCATATTATTCGATAATCGGTTCATATTCTCTACGCCGCATCCAATTTCCGGATCTACTACGAGGACTACGCTAACCGATTCGCTTGTCCGGACACAAGCAGACTCGGTGACTAACGATTTCATCGGCCACGCGCGAAAACAAGATCATCGCCCAACAAACCGACCCAAGTGCGAAAACAAGATCACTTGGCACGGTCGGAAGATACATAAACGACCAATACCACATCCTAATACATGAACCAAGACTTTCCCATCCACGGTCTCGGGTAAATCAAGTCAACGATACCGATATATCAAACACGGGTTCACCTCCTAAGGTGTCAATACACACATGTCACTAGGTCATGTTCATGACAAACCAAGTCCCTAAGTCATGAACTACTACGGTTCCGACACAACAAGACTATGAATAAATGCAAAATAAAATGTAATATAATAAATGCAATAGGGCTAATCAATAAACGATATAAATGCGAGAACACGAGCTATTTACACATGTAATTGATAATTCTAATAACTCACTATTCAGATCTTGAAACTTCAAAGACTGAATAACGATGCAATTACTCTAATGTGTCAATGTATCATAACCAAGAACGTGAATAACTATCAACAACGGTACAATATGAAAATGTGAAATAAGAGAAGTTAACCACATGAAATGGCGGTTTTCAACATAAATTCCTACAAGGTCCTTTAAATTAATTCTCAACATAATTATCCAATATTTCATTAAAAATATACTTTTCTCTTTAATATTATTTATGAACGATAACTATTTTTATTTTCATAAATCAACAAAATCTCTTAAAATATTCCAAAAATTCTTTTTCTCCTCGGATAATCATAACAATTAATTAAAATACTTTTACTCAAAATAAATTATTTTCACCAAATAAATTTTTAAAAACTATTTTATTAATTATAATAAATACTAGAAATGTCCTAAAAATACTAGAAATGTCCTAAAATACATTCTTACTTCCAAATAGCACGAAATTAATCATAGATCAATTGACCTATTCGATCATCACGGATAATTTTATACTATCGAATATTCACCAAATATGTAAATGTTACTTTGCATATGATATTAAATTGGTAATGAACTATACATATCTGAAATAATTCATATGGTATAAAATTAATTAAATGAGACAACGGCAAGAGGGTCTTGCATATAATAATTCATAAATAATCTAAAAGTATAAAATACGAGTCAACAGTATCGGGATCTGCTCACGTCGAAATCGGCCGCTGCCGGCGCTGATTTGAATCTGACGACGACGCCAAGACGACGGCCGACGGTGCAATGAACGACGACACTGACGCAGGCCGATGACACTTGAGCAAAGATCGCGATGACGACGCTAGGGCTGGGCCAACGGAGGTGAAGGTGGCAGCGGCGGGTTCGGGTCTGTGGCGAGGCACGACGATGGGGTTGCGGGTAGGGGGTGATGGCGGTGGCGGGCGTGGAGGAGGCGGGTGGATCTGGTGGGCGTGGGGCTGAGAGAACGGCGGGGAGATGGAGGTGGGGGCTGCGGTCGGTGGCTGGAGGCGGTGGAAGTTCCGGGTGTGTAGTCGTTAAGCTGAGGGCAGAATTGAAGGCAGGGGCTGAGCAGGTCTTGGCGAGGGAAGGTGCGGCGGAGGCAGGCTGGTGCTGAACAGGTGGGCTCAACAGGAAGGAGGCAACTGGCGGAGGGAGAGGCGGCGGTCGTGCGGCTGGTCTGGGTGGAGAGGAAAGGCGAGGGCGGCGTGGGTTTGGGTTGAGGGCGAGAACGAAAGAGAGAGGGTACGGGGGGAGAGAGAGAGAGAGCGCACGGGAGAGAGAGAGAGGTGTACGGCTAGGGTTTTTGAAAAAGAAAAATAAATAATATATATATAGGCTTATGAGTTGTAGAGTACCCTCGCTGCCTTGGCAGCGGTGCCGATGCCAACATGGGAGGCATCATCACCGAGCTCGTCGGAATCTTCTGGAGTGGCGACCACTATTCACCTTTAAGCTCGAGGGCTTACGGAGATTATTCATAATTATTGCCGTGAGATTTCAGATATTACTCTTTTGGTGATTGCAGCAAGGCATAAAAGCCTTAGAGTGTCTTCAGATTGGACTCGACGCTTGTGATAAAATTACCAGCGATGCCATTAGGAACATGACTATTTGCTACCCTAAGCTCCAGCTGCTAAGGCTCTCTGGTGTGAGAGAGATTTGACAAAAAAGCTATTGGGGCTTTGGCAAGATATTGTAATATTTTGGAGGAGATATGTTTTTACTGATTGCTTAAATATTGATGAAACTACATTTGGAAAGGTTATTTCACTTATGTTTTTATTGGTTGTGTGGTCTAGGAACACAAAATGAGCTTCTGTGGGACTTTCTTAGAGCAAGTTGCTCAATTTGAATGATAATTTACTAGTTAGCTACCTCATAATTATTCTTGTTGATGTTGAGAAAATACAGTATATATTAACCATCTTAAATAACCTTAGTTGGGTCCTGTTAACTATACACAATACATGTTATCAATCTCAAGTAACTGCTAATCTTGGTCTGTTCCTGTTAACTATACACAATATGTGTTAACTATCTCATAAAGCTACTAACCTTGGTCTGTTCCTGTCACCTATACACAATACATGCTAACTATCTTATGTAATTGCTAACATTGATCTGTTCCTGTCAACAATACACAATACATGTTAACTATCTCATGTAACTGCTAACCTTAGTCTGTTCCTATTAAATATATACATTACATGTTAACTATCTCATACAACTACTAACCTTGCATCCAACTACCATCTGGACTTGGAAGTACATATCCTCAGTTGCAGAGGCAACATAGATGTCGTTAAATTTTTTGACAGTAACAATCGCTCGAATGGATAATGCTTGAGAACTGTTTGATAGAAATCCCAAAAGAAATTTGAATACATTCATTTGGACTTCTTTGATAAGTAGGTATATTAGAAATGGAAAACAAAGTCAAAATTTTACAAATAAAATAAAGTTTAGAAATGGAAAATAAATTCATCCTCCTCTTCAATCTTCTGATCGGCGGGACAATGGGACCGCGATTGGCATATATTTTGTATTTCTAAGCAAGCTTTCCATTCTATGTGCTATACTTTTCCATGCTCTTTGTGATTGCACTTGAAAGAACTTCTCTAGAAAGGTCAATCTTGCATTACATGGCTGAAGATGACAATACAAGATTATTCCTTCCTCCATACCACTATAATTAGGAGATAAAAGAAGATGATATCTATTATAAAGAAGGCCAAGGGGTGGAATGTACTAGTCGTGACAACATTGAGCAATCATTTTTTTATGGACTACTTCAGTAGTGGATAGGTGTGAACCTATTATAGTTGACGAAAATGAGTTAATTAGATGTAGTTGATTCTTTGATTTTGTATTGTATTCTTGGTTCGTTTTATGGTAATCAGATGTAAATTTAGGAATTTAATTGATGAAGAGTACTTCCTTTTAGTGAGTTTTCTAGTGAGTTTACTTCCTTTTCAGTTTATTTTTTGAAAAATATTATTTTTAGAAAATATTTCATCTCCTAAGAGATTAAACATTTCACAATGTAAAATTGGTATCATGAAGATGAAGAGGGAATGTGGATATATAATTTTATAATAAAAATAGTTTATAGTAAACATGTATATGTGATAGTTAACAGTATATATGATACATAAGACGAACATTGTATAGTTAACATGTATTTATTATAGTTAACACGATAATGCGATACTTAACAGAACTGGTTATAATTAATGTGTACAAGGTTTAGTTAACATGTACTTGTGATACTTAACAAGAACCAACTATAATTAGCAGTACAAGGTTTAGTTAACATGTACTTGTGATACTTAACAAGAACCAACTATAATTAGCAGTATAGATATATTTAACATATAATTGATAGCTAATCCTTCATAGTTCTCAATAAACCTATACAATAATCTTAAAATTTTAACATTGTATATTCTTAATTGTTGGGCATTCTTAAAATGACACCTAACACTAAAACTTGACAATAACATATTAATTGTAATATATACTCTATAATATTAATAGTTATACCTAAAGTTAACAACAAATGGATAAACATAACAACCAATGTTCACAATTAACATGTGCTATACAAATTTAATAGTTGTGCTATAAACTTAACTTGCATTTGTTAATTATATCCAAGATTCTGTTAACTATATTCATGATCTATTAACTATAGTCTATATTTGTTAACTATGTCCAATATTTGTTAACTATATCGATATCATATTAACTATACCACGTACATGTTAAACTTTATCTATTTATGCTTAATATCAAGTAATTATTAATTATATCATGTACCTGTATAATATATTCAATACATGTGGAATAGGGGCTCGATGGAGAGGATGAATTTGTTTTTCATTTCTAAACACTATTTTGTTTGTTAAATTTTGATTTTTGTTTTCCAATTTTAATGTACCCACTTATCGAAGAAGTCCAAGTGAATGTATCCAAGTTTCTTTTGGGATTTCTATCAAACAGTTCTCAAGCATTGTCCATTCGAGGGATTGTTGCTGTCAAAAAATTTAACGACGTCTATGTTGCCTCTGCCACTGAGGACACATACTTCAAGTCTAGATGGTAGTTGGATGCAAGGTTAGCAGTTACATGAGATAGTTAACATATAATGTATATACTTAACAAGAACAAACCAAGGTTAGAAGTTACATGAGATAGTTAACATGTATTGTGTATAGTTGACAGGAACGGACCAATGTTAGTAGTTATATGAGATAGTTAACATGCATTATGTATAGTTGATAGGAGCAGATCAAGGTTAGCAGTTTCATGAGATAGTTAACATGTATTATGTATAGTTAATAGGAACAGACCAGGGTTAGCAGTTATCTGAGATTGATAACATGTATTGTGTATAGTTAACATGAACCAATCAAGGTCACTTGAGATGGTTAATATGTATTGTGTTTCCTCAACAGCAATAAGAACAAATATGAGATAGCTAACTAGTAAGTTATCATTCAAATGAATCAACCAAAACTAAATATTTTCATAAATATTACATAAAAAAGGACTAATGAACTTTAGTTTTTTCCACCATTAGTAAAAGCCATCTTAAGTATCCTGAGCATTGTTCCCCTGATCATTTTTGTGCCATATTCAGAATCACCAAGCTAAAATGCTTGCTCAAGCATCTCTCTTAGGTTTCAAAGATTGTTTACTCCCTCACCTCCCTCCCATCCGAAGCATAGACTTCTTCGACAACATCCCCTCCGGTGTCATCCCTGACCAAATCTTCCTCCTCCTCAACCTCGACGTCCTCAACTTCTTCTCTCCTCCTCTTCTCTCCTCACAGAACCCACCAACTCCATAACCCCCACAAATCTCTCTTCCTCTCTAAACCCCCATCATCATCATCCCTTATCATCAAAACCAAACACAACTCGTCGAATAGTAGCCCCCCGGGTTGGCGATCTCATCTCTCCCGCTTGCTACCTCTATCCATTTCTCAACTGCATCCAACACGATGCCATTTCTTAACCCAATTCCCCATCCTCCAACTTCCAATCCATAATTGTGTAAAGGGTTTAAGGGATGAAGAATCCATAGTTTAGGGTTTTGGAAAGGGAGAGGGAGGTGATAGGATTTTGTGGGATTTGCGGCAGCGACAGTCGAGGGTTGAGAGGAAAGAGAGGAGGTCGGAGGTGAGAGACTCATCTTGAAGAGGAGAAGGAGGAGGAGAAGAAATTGGGGTTTTGGGAAGGGAAAAAGGAGATGATGGGCTTTTGTAGGATTTGTGACGGCAGTAGTCGAGAACCGAGAGGAGAGAGAGGAGGTCGGAGGTAAGAAGCTTGGCTTGAAGAGGAGGAGAAGGAGGAAGTTAGGTTTTTGGGAGAGGGAAAGGGAAACTGATGGATTTTTTGAGATTTGGAAGAATGAAAGGAATGGTAAACTTGGAATTTTAGGGAAATATAGTATACAAAGTAGTATACAAAGTGTATACTGTTGATGTGGAGGGGCTGAATCATATTTAACTTGAGTTTTGAGGGCTTTTGCACATGGGAAATAATAGGACGGGCTGAATCACATTGATTCTTTAAATTTGGGGCATTGACACAATTTTTCCTCTTTAAAATTATTTGGTACATAGATTTTTTTTTTGTTGAGAAAATTACAAAAATATCAGTCCACCTCTTTACATACTGATTCGTGTTTCCTGAGATAAGTATACAAAGCTTACCCCAACTGCTCAACACATAAAACAATTTCTCCCAATTTATTCTACAGGGATAATACATGGGAATACAATTATAAAGTAACTGAAAATACCTTTCCTCATGAACTTCACAAAGCTATCCATAATCACCATAAGATTTTATAGGCTAATAAGAGGAACTGTCTCATATCCCCCATGGCTTATGAATCTCTGTGGAATAAAGAACCTACCACCAAATCTCTGCTGCAAGAATATCATGACTGTGAAGAGAACATCTATTACTGGAGTTACTATATTTCTAGTAGACGAGTAAAAACCTTCATCCGGGTTAGAATAAATGTAGGAGGACTTGAACCATGCAACATAGTTTTGAGCTCTATAAGGATCATAAAGATGAGGAATTACACGAATCACAGTTGTTCCTATATAAAAGAGAGGATTGAGAGCCTTATCTTTGGAGTCTGAGGTTATGTTAAGAATAATTTGAGGGAGCAGATAACCATCAATTATCGAGTCAGCAAGAACGCATATACTGCATCAATGAACGACTTTAATAAGGAATGTCGTCATTGCTCTTCACTTGAGTATAACTAGATCTTGTATGAATGGACCAAGAAACTATTGCACCAAAAAATACACTAGAAGGTAGAATAACAAAGTTTTGATCTCAGCAATTAACATGTCTTTTTTGCCCTCTTCTGAAGATTTCACAGTCCAAGCTAACTGAAGAAGACGGAAATGCAGCAAGAAAGCGGCCATGGTCATGACTCTCACTATAACCTCAGTCACTTCAAGCCAGCCCCACTCCAATGAAGAACATTTTGCTCACTTCGATACCTTACATATACAGCCTCAAAGTTCAATAGTAGAGGGATCATACAACCAAGTGTTAAAATTACAAGCATTGTGATGGATATCGATGATATCACATCTCGGTGCCTCTTAACATAGAAGAGTTGAAGCACAAGGAAAACACATACAAGTGTGAGAGAGACGATAACCATGATTATTTCCATATCCAGTCTCCACATTGAATTCATTGTTGTTGGTGTTCGCGGTAAAAGTCGGGATGATTGTCATTGATTTGAATTTGTTTACGTTTTTGCCTACAACAAAATTCAAAAAGAAATTGCCTTTATTTTAAGGCGCATAATGAAAATCAAAAAGATTGCGACTTCTTCCTAAAAACACACGCAGGATCTCTCATATGTCGAGGTCCTCGCTATGCGGGTTCTTGCCCGTGTCGGGACTTTTGTGTCCGTGGACCACCGCAATTCGATCCGTAGAGACCCGTTCGAACTAGATGTGAGGCTCTGCTTCACTAAGGAAACGTTAGCCCGAGGGGATCACACTCACGGCGAGAGGATCGCCGAAAGGGTGAGATCTACTAGGAGAAATCACATATATATCCCCGAGATTAAGACGAAGCTTAATCTAGAGGGTATCAGAAGTTCGACCCAATTCTGCTACCTTTTGCTTATAGATCCGACGTCGATCGACTTGAGTCACGTTCTGAACCGTATACCGATTACTGTGAGATCTCAAAGAATTCTTCAAGTCCGAGCTCTTCCAAATCACCAAAAATCCAAGCCTCCTGAAGCCTTGAAATTCCCCAAATCCAAGACCACGTCCGTGCGTCCCCATGAAGACCCTATTTATACAAATCGGCGGAGAATGTGTGGCTCGACCCTTGGTAAACCACCTCGGCAGCTTGGCGAGGCACCTCGACCAGGATTGGCCGAGTGGCTCGACAAAGTGGCCAGCCCCTGACCAAGTTGGCCGGGTGGCTTAACCAAAGTGGCGAGAGCCTCCTCGGCAGCTTGGCCGACCTCGGCACCAAGTTGGCCGGGTGGCTCGACAAAGTGGTAGAGCCACCTCGACCACTTGGCAGAATCGCTCCTGCTGCTTTTCGTTGTTTTCGCGTCGTTCAGCGTCGTTTCGGCTTTTTTGTCTCTGGACTTGGGTTCCGTCGTATTTGATTCGAACTAATTCTTGGTTCGTTCGGTTCAACGGTCGAAATCGATCATCCGTTCAAGTCGGCTTAAGCGTGCTTGTGGCGCTTAATGAGTTGCCGTCGGGTTCCGTCTCAACCGTTCGACGTCCGTATCATTCGATGGAGTGCGTCTTTCGCCGACTCCTCGTCCGCGAGTTGGTTTGGGGACCTTGTGAGCATTTTTCCAGCCTCTGAGAGATACCCCTCCAGCGTCTGGTCACCGATTCTTGATGATGCAGGATGCTTTGAACGATGATTTCCGACGCCCGATGGTGAGGTCCCAAAAGATAGCTTCAAGTCTTTGATTCTTTCGGATCATCCGGTTCTTTGTAGGATTTCGATAAGATCGCGTCTTTGCATTTATTGTCGACCGCTTGTTATCTTGATTGGCGGCGGTGAGTTTTGTTTGTAACTTCGTGTCGGTTGGTGGTTGTGCGACTAATCAGACTTTTGGACTTCTCCATATGCGGCGAACTCCTTTGTTGGCGACATTGGTAATGAGTACATGGAATTTCATAACCCTTATTCGGCTAATTCCTTCATCATCGTGTGTTGTTGGTTTAACTACTGCGGAGGATATGATTATCCGATGTCAACATGACTTTCCTCCTCATCAGTTATCCCTCTCTTGGAGATTATGGTGGAGGACATTGAGGGTTGCGAGTTATCCTTAAGAATATGGATTTATTCTCCGGGAACTCCTCGTTGAAATTTTGGAAATAGTTTATACTCGTAATCCTAGTTGGGTAGGATTGGGCGTTGATCGGTCGATGCAATCCATACGATCAGTTATCCTAAGAATATTTTTGTGAAAATATTCTTCCGGGAACTTCGATAAATTAGGAAGCGGTTTATACTCGTAATCTTAGTTGGAGTAGGATTAGGCGTTGATGGCGTCGATGCAATCCTGCGATCGAGTTATCCTAAGAATATTTTTGTGAAAATATTCTTCAGGAACTTCGATAAATTAGAAACGGTTTATACTGTAATCCTAGTTGGAGTAGGATTAGGCGTGACGTTGATCGTCGATGCAATCCGCCCGATCGAGTTATCCCTAAGAATATTTTTGTGAAAATATTCTTAGAACTTCTCGATAAATTAGGAAACGATTTATACTCGTAATCCTAGTTGGAGTAGGATTAGGCGGCAGCGTTGATCGGCGTCGATGCAATCGCGATCGAGTTATCCCTAAGAATATTTTTGTGAAAATATTCTTAGAAACTCTCGATAAATTAGGAAACAGTTTATACCGTAATCCTAGTTGGAGTAAGTTGGGCGTGATCGGCGTCGATGCAATCATCGCGATCAGGTTATCCCTAAGAATATTTTTGTGAAAATATTCTTCCGTGAACTTCTCGATAAATTAGGAAACAGCTTATACCGTAATCTTAGTTGAGTAGGATTAGCGACGCTGATCGGCGGCCGATGCATCCGCGATCGAAGTTATCCCTAAGAATATTTTTGTGAAAATATTCTTCCGGAACTTCTCGATAAATTAGGAAACAGCTTTATACCAATCCTAGTGGAGTAGGATTAGGCGATCGTTGATCGGCGCCGATGCATCCACCGATCGAAGTTATCCCTAAGAATATTTTTGTGAAAATATTCTTCCCGAACTTCTAAATTAGGAAACAGCTTTATACCGTAATCCTAGTGGAGTAGGATTAGGCGACGCTGATCGGCCGATAATCCGCCGATCGAAGTTATCCCTAAGAATATTTTTGTGAAAATATTCTTCCTGAACTTCTCGATAAATTAGGAAACAGTTTATACTCGTAATCCTAGTTGGAGTAGGATTGGCGACGCTGATCGGCGCCGATGCAATCCGCACGATCGAAGTTATCCCTAAGAATATTTTTGTGAAAATATTCTTCCGAACTTCTCAATAAATTAGGAAACAGCTTTATACCGTAATCCTAGTTGAGTAGGATTAGGCGACGCTGATCGGCCACGATGCATCCCATCGATCGAAGTTATCCCTAAGAATATTTTTGTGAAAATA
The DNA here is from genome assembly GCA_012295165.1 of Asparagus setaceus. Lineage (NCBI taxonomy): Eukaryota > Viridiplantae > Streptophyta > Magnoliopsida > Asparagales > Asparagaceae > Asparagus > Asparagus setaceus. The sequence continues at coordinate 717,620 of CM022703.1, read as the reverse complement.
TTCTTCCTGAACTTCTCGATAAATTAGGAAACAGCTTTATACCGTAATCCTAGTTGGAGTAGGATTAGCGACGCGCTGATCGGCGCCGATGCAACTACGGGTGTTATCCTCAATAAATCTTCTAATTTTTCCAAATATAGCTGAGGGAGAATAATCATCAACTGAATCGATGGCATTATTTTGGCATCCAATTAGGTTCTAATTAGGACTCCTAATTAGGGCTGATTAGAGTCCTATTGGAATTGATTTGGGCCCCACTAGAATTCTACTTCTTGCCAAATAAGAGTCCTTGTTCAAAGAGGATTGGGTTCATATGGGATTGTTATAAATACCCATACTCCTCCTCCTTGATGACTCCAGGCCGCCCCTTCTCTCGTGGTTTGCTCTTGTTTTCATCTCGCCACCTTTTATCTCCTTCGATCAACGAGGTATGTACGAGGGTTTTGTAAATCCTTTCTTCTTTTTTCTCGCATGTGTGACGCAGACCAGCGAGGGAGACGACGACTGCGGCGGCGAAGCGGCCAGCGGCGGCGCTCGCGGATGCGCCGGCTACAGAGGGCCGGGACGGCCGCTGGCATACTGTCGCTGGCTCACTGACTCGCTGGCGCTTGTCATTGGCGCCGTTCATACTGGCGCCGGTCATTGGCGCCGGCTCATGCCGCGCTGGTCGCTTGGCGCTCGCTCATGGCATGGCGCTGGCTGGTCGCTGGCCATACCGTCGTCTAAATTGTCACGGCGGAATCGATCGGTTGACGTGCCGCGATTTGCCTTTGATGCTTTTGCCGATTTTTCGACCGCATATCTGACTTTATTTGTCTCTTTTGCGCCATGTCGCGAGATCACGATTCGAGCGATCAATCAAGACGGCGCTGCGGAATGCACGCCCTTCTTTCGTAGCAGCGCCATCATATTCTCATACATATCTGAAGTTGTATCCCCGCTTTGTTCTCCTTTGTGAGGCGATTGGGAAGAGCCGAATCCTCTTTGTGGGGACCGACGCTTCAGATTGTGCACGCTCATATGACCCCGCCGCTCCTTTGTGAGGCCAGAAGAGCCGGATTCTCCTTCGGAGGATTGAGGCTTCAAAATCACCCGCTCGATGTTTTAACGAGCGATTTCACACCGCATTTCGCTCTCAGAACGGAATATATTGCCATGCGTTATATTTATCGTTTCCTCCTGTTTAATACGGATGAAATCGCCATATTCCGCTATAAGGTCGCGGACTCAATCTATGTAAGATGAATTCAACGCCATTTATTAACCGAAAGTATTTTCTCGATTTCATTATTCCTCGAGCTTTTCCACTTACGCGGTCGATGGACGCCATAGTGACTATTATTCCATGTGTGATGATCCCCCATTTCTATCTCTCGCCGATTTGCGCTCGACATCAGCGAGACGATCCAGTCTGGTTTGAGGAGTTCCCGCTCTCCGACGATTATCACCGATGCGCCAGAAGGACGCCAGCCTTCATCAACCTTTACGAAGAAGATTATCTATTCGGCGACTCGCTAAGGATCCTGATACATCTTATCGAGAGTGAGAGGTGGTTGAACAAAGACGACGGAGGCCCTTTGTATATTCCCTCGGATACCTCGCCAACTCTCATTGACCGACCTTAGACACCATGTCAGGACACCGTGATGTCATGGCTGCCCACCGAGGAGCATGATCATATTCATTGTGGGTTTATTACCAGCCACGGCTCCGGGTTCCAACAGAATCGCACACGGCCTTCTTCACCGGTTGAGGGCCGACACTACCTGCGGATGAGCTTTTTGTTCCTCGCCGACTTTGAAGAATCGCCTAAATTAGCGGTAGAGATGCCGCCGTCATCATAGATTCTTCTACCGGGTACACTAAGCAAGCACCGTGGTCGCTCGACCGCCACGCCCTCACCGATGGGATGGAGAACTTCGTGGCTCCAGATTCGCCGATTCGTGCCACCATGTATGGCCTTCCAATCGCCAACCATTTCTTCACCTTATTCGAGCTTTATAATCCAGATTCAACACGCTTCACTAAACATGGCGAAGTGGGGTTGGCTTTGCATGAGATGTACCAGATTTCGTGTCTACCCATGGGAAGATGCTATATCGAGTACTTTCCTCCAATCAGAACTGAGCCGGTCAAGGAACGACTCGATCGTTATAAGACTTTACGGGATCTCACTTGTCATTACCATATAGCTCGCCCAATCAACTCTTGCTTAAGAGGAAATTGCGGTGAGTTCAAGCCGCTTAATTACTTGTTCCAAAGATTTGAGGACAAATCATGGGGAAATATGTGAACTATCACCGCCACCTTCGGGTTAATGAACTGATCGAGAAGTCCGAGGCCAACTCTTATACACTCGCCTACCAAAGAAGGCTTTCCTTCAGTGACCAAGTTTGCATCTTCGGCATGCGGGAAGCCTATCCACCGCATACAACTCTTCTAGCGTGCTATCTTGCAACTCGCTCAAGAAGTGTGTGGTTCCATATCAATCTGATGATGCTTTACCTTTGGAGGTCCTTTATCCCCGCAGCTCAACTACCACAAGAAGGAACTCTCCTTCCTGATGGTGGCCAGATTCACCGTGGATTGCGATATAGTTCGAAGCATCTCAGAGAAAGGACGAAGCTCATCACGCATCCCTTCTCGTCCGGTAGAGCTCCCATATACCTATTTGATGACCGTTGTTCCTTCATCGCCCGACATGATGTCGGCACCCGTTCCACGTGATTCGCCTACCCTTTCTTACGCTTGGTAGAGGATTGCAGATGGAAGGGCGTGGTTTTGCAGAGATCAAGAAACGTGCATGCATTCACAAAGGTGGATCTTTTCCATGTTTTCCTCGACCGGGTCAATATGGTGAGTCCTTGGTCGACGAGGAGGTGCCAAGACACGCCAGACTTCACTTAACATTGGCTATTTCAACCGGTTAGTGAATATCGTGCCAGGTATCTCACCTTCTCGAGTAAGTGAGGAATGCTTCATTGAGCCTTATTTTCCTCGTTGTTTTGCTCGCCAGCTTCTACGCACCAACTTTATGTTGGGAACCCGAACCCAGCCTCCGCACTCTAGGTGGACTTGTGGATGGCCTTCGAGCATGGTTGTGGAGCCGGGTGTACCGTGCTAGGTTCAGCCTCCCTCGCTCGCACCGCCACCGAGCTCCATTCCTTCATTGTAGCTGGCTATTAGTAGCCAACTAACCAGTCCCCGTGAGGGCCATCTCGATTCGGTAGCCGGGCATCGCTATGAAGCCGATACTCAAACGCCGCATACGCTCAAGCTGAGGGAAGCGCCAATCTTATCGACCGAAAGTGAGGCCGAGGAGGAATTCCACAACTCGACACGCTACTTTAGGAGAGGACCAAGCGAGGTCGCAGTCATGAGAAGGACCCTATCTTCTCCTTTTCCCTTTCGCTTTCTCATCCTTTCCATTAGATTTCATCCAATTGAATTTTCGTGAAAATCTTAAGAGGAAGAATTTCAATCTCTGTTAAACGAAGAGGTTAGCCCATAAGAATTACGCGGAATCCTTTGATATAGACTTGACTAATGTTCCCAACAGTGACGGAGGTAATAATTCATCGCGGATGAACTCTGAAATTTTGACTTTTGAAGACCGACATTTCTCTCGCTCGCATGCAGGGGTTCTAGGATTATGATCCTGCTTTGATTTTGCTCACCACAATTTTGTCGAGCCCACCTCGCCATGCCGAGCCCTTTTACTCAACAAATGTATGGAGCTATGGCGAAGAGGCCGATGTAGGACCTGATCCGCGGACCGTGTACATCTAACATCGATAATTCCTCTCTCGGGTGTATGAATGTAGAATGGAATGACTCGATTTGTTCCCCACCAATTGCCTCTTTGCTTTTTGTTCTTTAGAGAGATTGCAGGAGACAAATACACAAGCCGAGACTAGGCAAGCTAACTCCACTATAGGAGGTATGTAGCTTTACCTAGTGTTTGCCTAACTGCATTGCTTCCTTCCTAATGCCTTCTTTTTTCGTAATTCTCCATGGAAGATTTCGGATCCGGGTTTATATGGCAACACTTCCATGGATGACTTGTTACGCTGGTCACAAGATGGAGATACCCTTGGTGAGGATTTCACCCGGCTACTATCCCCGAAGAAGGTATGAACTTTCTTTCGACACTATAGGACCTATCACAATACCACTATAATTAAAAGAAGCCGAGACATTCCATTTGTGCAAAAAAAATACCCTTCTTCCGCCTTCTGAATCGCCTACCACAAATACCGCTGAGATAGATGAGCACCGAGGGCTCACCATGGCTTGACAAAGATCCCAAATATAGATACCGTAGACTCGCTTAGCCTCCTCCTGCTACATCAGGAGACTCCGTAAGGGTCTTTAGCTTAAATAAGCTACTTCCATTCCCTTTACTAAAAATCCTAAAGTCCTCTTTTTTCAGGCAGCCTACGCCTCGACTCCATGATCCGGGCGAGCGTTGATGCCGGATGAAGATCCATCCCATCTTATTTATCCGCGCTTGGAAATACGCCATTCTTTCGTGAACACCGGATCGAAAAGGTCCTTCATGGCGGTATCTTTCTTCACGCCCGCACCACCGCTGATCCCCTGATGGCTTTGATACGGATATGGGTTGAAAGCCGCTCAGCCATTGTTGACGCATTCCTCGCCATCCGGAGGAAAGCCTGAGATCGCAAGAACTACGGCAGCCGGGCTTCTCATACATAGCCATACCACCGCTCGCTTAGAGGCATGGCGCGATGCTCGTGTTTTACCGGGCTCAAGTCCGTGATGCGTAAAGATCACCATCAGCTCTGGCTGTTGTTGCCGACATATTCCCAAGCCACATCCGATATTGTGGCGAAAAGAGAGGATAATACCGCCGCGGAGAGCTCCATGCCGGGAAGATAGGATGGGTAATTTGAGCCGCAAGGCCAACAAGGAAGAAGCCCTCACCGCTAAGGCTAGGGAGCTTGATCTGCCGGGCGAACCGGCCGAGCTCGAGGAGGCAACCATGAAGACACGAACAATCGATGAGGAGTCCTTCAGAGCCGAAGTGGTGAAGAACTCACCACCGTGCTTGAATCTCAAAATGTAACAAATCCTTTGTCATAGACTTGATGTTTAAATAGTTGTAGCTCCTTTTATATTTAAATGAATAAGATTTATTCCTTTCATTATTTATTATGATTCTTTACTGGCCGTAAATAATTAACCATAATACTTATAGGATTTTTGGCAAACCCTTAGCCATCAACGGGTTTGATTAGCCTTTACCAACCACCGCTTGAGTTGGCTAGCATGGATTGTCGATCCGCTCCGACGCGACGCTTGTGCTAAAAGAATGAAACTCTTCTAGACTTGTTGCTATGATATTGAATACATAGGCTTTCAGACTTTTACTAGAGACCACCCTAAGAACGCTAAGTTACATCGACTCATCCTCTTCTAGGCTCGGATGAAATACCCTGCAATCGAACTCGTGTCTCTTCAATCGAGAAAGACTAAACCGCAACGCTGAGGCGTCTGGCTGGTTATTGGCCAACCCAGCCCTCAACGGGTTTGATTAGCCTTTACCAACTACCGCTTGAGTTACTAGCGGATTGTCTAAATCGGCTTCACACACAACGCTTGTGCTAAAAGAATGAAACTCTCTTAGACTTAATGCTACGATGTTGAATACGAGACTTCGCCTTTTTCACTCGAAGCACCTGCTAACGCAGAAACGCATAGACTCATCCCTTCTAGGCTTCGGGATGAAATGCCCCAAGATCTAACCTTGGTGTCTTCTTCAATCGAAAAGATTAAACCGCAACGCTGCAGGGCGCTGGCTTTATCCCTTCTAGGCTTCGATAAAATTCCCAAGATGAACCTTGGTGTCCCTTTGACCGGAGAATGACTGAACTGATTAAAATTGATTGAGGTGGGAAAAGAAGAATGTGTTCTATTTCCTGATGAGGCTAGCAATGCATTCTTTGCCGTAGAATCGAAAGACTCGTGTGACCTTCACGGACAACCCGGTCTGAAAATCCCAAGATACCTTCACGGGCTACCTAAGAGGAAGATGGAACTAAGAGTGGATCTCCACTCCGAACCGAAAAGACTCGTGACCTTCACGACAACCTGGTTCTGAAATCCCCAAGATACCTTCAGGCCGGCTACCTAAGATGAAGATGAAACTAAGAGTGATCTCCACCGAGAACCGAAGACTCGTGTGACCTTCACGGACAACCTGGTCTCGAAAATCCTACAGATACCTTCATCGCTACCTAAGATGAAGATGGAACTAAGAGGGATCTCCACCGAACCTAAAAGACTCGTGACCTTCACGACAACCCGGTTCCAAAATCCCACAAGATACCTTCACCGGCGCTACCTAAGATGAAGATGGAACTAAGAGTGGATCTCCACCTGAACCTAAAAGACTTAGGTGACCTTCACCGGACAACCTCGGGTTCAAAATCCCTACAAGATACCTTCACAAGGCCACCGCATGAAGATGGAACTGGAGCTAAGAGGATCTCCACCGAGAACCGAAAAGACTCGTGACCTTCACGGACAACCCGGTCTCAAAATCCCTACAAGATACCTTCACCGGCCACCTAAGATGAAGATGGAACTAAGAGCGGGATCTCCACTGAGAACCAAAAGACTCGTGACCTTCAACGACAACCCGGTTCGAAAATCCCTACAAGATACCTTCACTGGGCGCTTACCTAAGATGAAGATGGAAAGAACCCTCCGCTTATCACGAAGAGGTCTTACGCTTGGAGAGGAAGAATTTTATATTCATCTCCCACAAAAGGGATTTTTGATTGGGGCCTCTTGTTCATAGACGGAATCAAGAGGAGATTTTGGTAATGTACCGTGAGGTTTGTAGGCCCACCGCCAAGGAATTGACGGTGGGGAAATTATGATGGAGGATAAATCTAGGGTTATCCTCAAGGGAAGTGGGTAACACATCCACAAGGAACTTCGTTGAACGGGTTATCCCAAGATACTAAGGGTAGTATTTCTTCAGAACTTCCCATTTACTCCAAGACATTAATTTCTGGCCGCCACTTTGGGTAATTAGGCGGTACGCACTATTGGAGTAAAACCGCTTTATTACAAACGGACCCTCCCATTTAGGTTCTAATTTACCTTTCTTTGAAGTGAGGATTATCTAGCCGTCGCAAATGAGGACCAAATCTCCTTCTAAAGGCTCTCTCGTCAACTTTCTTGTTGAAAGCCCCACATCCTAGCTTCGGTAGAACTCAATGCATTGTTGAGCCTCCAGCGCCTCTCATCTAACATCTCAAGCTCTTCGAGACGCTTTTGATGTTGTTCTGCCATCTCTGCAAAGGGCGACAATGGCGATGATCTCGATCTCCAACGGAGAACCGCCGCACCAGAAACCGTGGAGGCGGTCTCTCCTGGCTGGCAGTATGCATACGTGGCGATACTGCAGTGCTTCTCCGAAGCTTATCGCCCCAGCTCGCTTTGTTATTCTTCACAAGCTTCACAAAATTTTGATGATCGCCTTGTTGAATGCCCTTAATCCATTTGCAACCGATTATAGGCCGACCAGACGCCTTGTATCTGGAATTTCTCGCAAAACCCGACAGGAATTGTCGATGAATTGGGGACCGCTATCATGCACGATCCGAAACCATGTCGATAAATGACATGGTGTTTGATAAATTTGATGACGGTATCGCCTTTCACTTCTTTTAGCTGGATTGTTTTGTTCACTTGGAGAAGTAGCCTGCGATCGCTAGAATAAACCGACGCTTTGACCGACGGGAAAAATGGGACCTACAACGCCCATTCCCCATTCTCAATGGCTGGGATGCGTCGGCGCAACCGCCGTGAGGCCGATGATATAATTCATGGAATTTGACACGCGGCATTTCGAAATGCATTCGACGGCCATTAATCATTTTGGCCGGCAACCCATTCTCCTAATTCGATCAGAGTTTGGGACCGGCTGGTGCGCATTCACATTCACCTTCGTGTTTCCTGAAGGACCTTTCTCGCCTTTTATTTGAAAGGCATCGAGAAAAGACCGCCATACCCCTGATATAACATCCGGTCCTCGCGTGTCGCAAAAGAATTGGAGCTCGCCGATTGACTTCTTCCTCACGCCTTGTGGCGTAATGTAAGACGAAGTCGAGATAGGAAAGCCAATCTCGGCTCCAACTTGGTTTGCATGTACTTTTCGTAACTACCCCTTATTTTGTGTCTCATCGCATAATGGTACAAGAGTTATGAGTCCCGACCGTAACTAGTTGCTCGGTCTCTAGGTTGTGCTAACGACACGCCTAATGCCGCCCTGCATCCGCGATAAGCGCTTTTGGAGGCGCGGATATATTCGATGAAAACTCTTCAATGAGTCTCTATTTCAACAGCACCTGATGATGGGACCGCATCGTGGTTCCTAACTTGAGTCACCACGACTTGCTTAACTATCAATTGTGAATCACCATACGCCGAGATACTTGACCCCACCAACTAAGTCCAATAAGTAGCGCATTGTATTCAGCCACGCTATTAGAGCAAGGTTCGGAGTGAATAAGCACGGGCATGACATGATTCCCCGGGAACTAAGACAACCCCGATTCTACGAAATCTTAGAACATCCGGGCACTTGCCACATCGTAGCTCGAGAGGTTCTCACAAAATATAATCGCCATATTTATTGGTGATGTAGTGTTGACTTCTTGAACTTCATCCCAAGATCATCATATAGCTCAATCAAGGTCTGCTCGGTCAAGTACCAAGAGATCGCGAATCGCCTGGCCCTTGACCGACGTTGTTTGAAGTGTAAGTCATATTGGGACAAGAGCAAGGCCTATTCGCCAAACGCCAACTCATATCGGTATTGGTCATGAATATCCGACCGATTCACGCCGGTAATAACATAAATCGCCCGTCCACTAAATAGTGCCGTGATTTTTCAATCGCGAACACTAATGCAAGGCACCGCTTCTTCCCATTGATATCGAGACCAGCACCACTCAATGTTCGCTGTAATACATCGCTCGTCGCGGATCGCCGCCGTGCCTGGCGCTGTAGCGCTTAACGAAAGTGATCCGCTGCCTTGACGATCAAAAATGGTTTTCCGCATGTCGGCAACAAGAACAGGAGGTTTAGCGAGATAATACTTGATCTCTTCAATGCCTCGCAAAGGCCGCCCCAAATATATGACACGCCTTCTTGTTCAACTTAGAGAACTGGCGCACTTCCTGATAGGTTCGAGATAAACCGCTTCGGATGTACGCCAATCGCCCTTGTAACCCCCGAAGTTCTCTCGCATTTCTGAGGTTGCAACTCTGAATCGCCTTCACTTTGTCGATCGACGCGGGATTCCTTTGTTGGTGACGACGGCCAAGGAACTTAAGCACCGACATCCTAAGGAAGGACTTTGGTGATTCATCTTTAAGCCGAGTTCGCATGAGTTCAATACCGCTCTAAGATCGATGTGATCTCCTTTGTCACGCTTTTCACACCAAAGTCGCCGACGTAGCATTCGACCGCTTTTCCGGAGATGGTCCCGAAAATTTCCGCCATTGCTCTCGGGTATGTTGCTCGCAGATTTTGAGGCCGAATCCAAGATGACCGCGGTAGCAATATATGCCGCTCAACGCCGTGTTTAGCGCCACCGGGTACATCTTGACTGATTATACCCTAAAAGCCATCCATAAAGGACATCCTCTCAATCCACATGTATTGTCAACTATGACGCTTCTGATCGCGCGAGGGAAATCCACTGGGCAAGCAGCCGCTTAGGTCTCAGAGGTCGCATTACTGCATCCTAATCGAACCATTCTTCTTCATGACCGACTATGTTCGCCACCAACCGATGTTGAATTTCCTCATCTAACCCGATTCTATGAGTTTTTCACTTCACAACAATTGCCTCCAATATTTGTGGACTAAACCGCCTCCGCTGTTTGACAGTTTGACATCCGGCCTGATGTTGAGGCGAGTGTTGCCACATTAGGTCGAAGTCCCCGCATGTCCTCGTAACTCCGTGCTAATACATCGATATACTCCCCGATTAGGGCAATCAACTCTTCCTTTTCTTCCAAGGGAGAGTATTGCCGATGTTTATGAGTTTGGGATGCTCTTCATCACCCATATTAACCTCGACTACCTCATCCTTAGTGGGGGTTCTTTGTTCGAACCTATCCCCAAACCGCTCGAAGTTGATGGATCCATGGGTCTTCCCATGTTGGCATATCTTCATCACCCTCAATAGTAGCAGGATCGATCGTGGCCATATTCGACATCAAAACCTTGAAAGCTTCTCCGAGGCCGGTGTCAATCCCAAGCCAAGAGTCGACGAATGTCCGCCTCACCGGTGGACTATTATCAATCAGCCACGAGCATTCATCTTCTCGAGGAGGATTCGTGATCCCAACCCTTCTAAATGCAGTAATTATCCCTTTTGGGACATATGCCGCTTTAGGGATTCGAGGGCCTCGTCCAAACATAGACCTTCCTCGTCAAGTCATACCCCCATCTTTTCATGATACCCTGTTTCGACTATATCCAATGTGTGGAGGATAGGCCCATTGTCATCTTCACCTTCTTCAAAGAAACGATTCGCTGGAACCGTGATTCTCCTTTTCGAAACCAAGTCTTTTTCACTACTTGATCTTCGTGGGATGACAAGTGTTGTCCCAAAGGAATCCCTTGAATCGCTTTTGTGTGAAGTAAGATGATCGAAGTTGGTGTGCAACTCGATCATTGTATAATCCTCGCTATCACATCATTCAAAGATAAAGGATACTCTAAATCGCCATTTATTGATTCATCGGCAATTTGCCAATATAATGTTCATCCGACGATTCTTCATCGCCAAGATTGATTACAAGGGTACAATGTCATTTAAAACAAAACCTCCACTATAACCAAGCCCTTCCAGACGCCTTCTTCACCGCCGTCCGCATCTTTGGCCGATGATTCAGCTGACTCATTACCGTAGAGGAGAGAATCATGAAATAATTCTCCATCCCCTTAAACGTTGTTTGTCCGCCACCACCGCCTTGACTCATTATTCGTGGTTCACATATTTGAGACACTCGATGAAGAGTAGATGGACTATAACATTACCGCGGATCCAAGGCCCACCCAATAGTTATAGGAAGTCTCGCGATCAATCACATAGCGTGACTTCGACTTTAAGTTCCCATTTGGCACTTAATGATTTTACCAAGTGGGCGGACCCACCGTGTTAAACCTGAGATCATCAGGCTCGCTGACGCCACCATCGTGGATTCCAAGGTGATACATGAGGCGCAGGGCATGATGCTCACAATGAACCCGGATCGACTTGGATCCTTAACTTCACTAGAGCCAATATACCCGTGAAGTATAGCGCCTATCGCTTGAATTCCTCGCCCGCATATCCTCCTTTGTAAAGGTGATGCAGGGAAGTGCTTAGTCGAAGGTTGCATTGTGGGCCGACTCTTTCCGACTCTACCTAACCGGGTGAGGAAGACTTCAATCAGCGAGGGCTTCTTGAAGAGCTTCTCGCCTCTTTGATAAGCGCAGACTCATAGAGAGTGATCCTTGCGGATATTGGCCAATTGTGCTATTACATCAAAGCGGTATGGAGAGTTCGAGGTTCCCGCTTATCTCTTCCACCCGGGCGACCAATCGAGACCGCCGAGTTGAACTTCATGCGCCGCTTTGTCAGTTTTTGGCGCCTACGCCGCCTTGCTCAGGCGAGTGAGGGGATTTGTTGGTACCCCCACCGAGCGCTTCGGCATTAGGGTCGGGACTTCCTGATACTTGTATTTGTACTGTCCACTCCTCGTGGCGTGGGCATCGTGTTCCTCTTCGGACACCGGAATGTTACCACTGCTCATCGCCTCCTCCGAATTGCGGAAGTAGCATGACATGCCTTTCCTTCGCTTTTCTTCAAGAAGAGGCTACCCATTGCTCGCCTTCCAAGAAGTTCGTGGACTCCACAAGACTTCGCCATTCGGGTCAGATAATGATACAAGTCCTTTCTCGGCGCTGTTTGTGCGTCGCCATTCACCGCTTTCACCGCAACTTTGACCACGGGTTCAGTTCAAACCATGTCAACGGCACCGACCAAACTTATGGATACCGTGATTCGCCTCCTTCTTTCTTTTGACGGCTTCATAGTAATGACCCTACATCAATTAAAGCCCGATTTTGTCCTTAAGGCCAAACAGATTTAGGTGATGAACCGCCCTATGGTACGACGATCTTGGGTCATTCAGGTTCATCGCCTCCTCTTGATTCTCGATCTGAGGGAGCTTGATCTTGTTATTTTCCACAAGATATTTGAAGAGACCGGAATCTCGCCGCCCCTAAAGGAATAGGACTTCGGAATCTCGCTCTAAGACCTTTCGCTTTGTGGCCTGTGTTGCCACGCTGATCGGTCGCTCGGCGGCGTCATTGCTGCCGCTGGCCGCCGCTGGCCGGTTGAGTTGAACGCTGGTTCGCGAACCGCCTTGGCTTGTTTCTTTTCCTTTGCCACGGGACAAAGTTACGCTGAGCTTCCGTTGTCTACCACCTCTCTCGCTTTTTCCTTTTGAGGAATCTCTCGTTTCCACGAACCTTCAAGTCCTTCCACGCTATCGATGGTGCTGTATCCATTGCTTCAAGCACATCTATTGATAAGTTGCCGCGGAGGTTTGAGGATGAACCTTCATATTGATCCCGGCATTCATTGCCTTGTTCCGAATCGCTTAACAAAGATGTCCACGCTTTCTCCGCCTTTCTCGCTTCGCCGAGTTAACGTCCCGATCGATACCTCGTATCGCCATCAAAGAAATTGGTGGAAGCTAGACTCCATGTCGCCCCACCGTGAATGCTCCCCGCTTGAGACGCGGTATTATTCGGCACTCTACCTAAGGGTGCTAACAATGACCGAACCATCAAGGGTTCAAGGTTTAAATAACTCCAGGTGTGACTTGAAATAAATCAAGTGTCGCGGTCGGGAACCCTTCCTCACAAATGGTGTGAAGTTTATTAAGTTAAACTTTGACGGCACGGATTGATTCCCACTTCTGTATGGGCAAGGAATACCCGCCTTTTTACTTCTTGAGCGGAAATCAATGAGTTGATTTTGCTCTCCAAGTCTTTGATCTTCGCTTCTCCCCGAGCAAATGCCAAAGACGCTGGGGTTCAATCATCTTCGGTGCTTCCTCCTCGATCCGAATCGCTATCATCTTCATCGACGCTGACGCTACCGACTCGATTCACCTTGATGTTTTGTCGTGGCTTGATCCTGGTCGCGCATTTTCTCATCGCCTGCATGGCCAACTCCATCTCTAATTTGAAGTTTTCCCTGTTTATTCAACGCTGCCTAGCATTTTGGCCACTTGATCTGTGACAGCGTTTCGGGGCCCTTCGCTAGATACAAGATGATCGATGCGACAGGAGCCAATATTCGACGATCATCCTCCGCGGTAACCCTTCTGCTTATCAGACCGACCGCCGGATAGTCCCGACCGCAAACGAAGTTAGCCGCTATGGCGCGCCGGAATAGCCCGTGACGATGATTCTTTGCGGTCATATTATTAGTGACCTCTCGCAACTCACCCTCTCTGTCATCCTTTTAATGCCTTGACCTAGGTCTCAGATCTCCGTGAGAGTCTCGAAGATCGACACCCTTTCGAGCTTGATGGCAATTGCATTCCGAGAGCATCGCCTTAATGAGCTTGGAGCACAAGCATGACCGTGTCAATTGGGGAATTCTTTCGAGATTTTCGCACTTTGCACGTAGTACATACTCATCTGTGTGTACCGAGCGACTGCCAGATGTCGGTTTGATCTCTGCATAACATCCTCATCATCGATGAAAACGCCTTCCTCGGAGGACGGATCAACCCATCGAACTTCCGAAGTGACTCGCCTAGACTTTCGCCATGAGTGCGGTCTCGGCAGACTTCTGACTTCGATTTTCAACCGATAGGGAGGCAGAGGAATCTTCTTGTCCTTGTTGGAACGGGTGCGACCTCCCGCATGAGGAGTGACCCGTGATTCTCTCCGAGGACCAAGACGATCCTTGATAGTCGGTTTGGTAGTGGTGACGAGAGTTGGCTCCACCACCGATTCGTGATGCACGCCTTTGACTTTGAGGCGCCGCTCTTGGCCTTGGCTGAGCGCTAACGCCAGATCCGCTTAAGCTACCAGACGGAGTGGGCAACCGAGGTTGGGGCACCATTAGACTTGGGCCGCCAAACCCGGTGGTACGCTGGTGGCTTCTTTGCCACTTCCTTCTTTAACTCACGAGCTCGTTGCACCAAAGCTCGTGGCTGCGCTAGCGCGGCGCTGGATGCGCCCCGGTGGAGCGGTTCCGCTTGACACGACCCACTCGCTGGTTGACGGCTTGGGTAAACCGTCGATCACTTGAGGTCAAGCCTCGCGAGTTTGATCTTAGATCCGCCAGAAGCGACCCCATCCATGGATTGCATGGCCTGGCAAGCTTAGCGCCATGCTTTGTCGCCGCTTTGGCGAAGCTCGCGTTGAGAGCCGGGCGCATCGTCGGCGCTTCATCTCGCACCATCCGGACTTCAGCGCCGGAGATTTCATACCGCGCAGTGGGTTGGACTCGCCCCGGGCTCTACATCGGAGGCCCATCGGTTCTCCTTGCCGAGACCTTCGAGCGCGGGGAACCGGATCCGAGGAGGGTGAGGACAGTACTCGAATCCTCCGGTCGAACTCGAACTCGACCTCTTCTTCCACCGATAGGGATCCGCTGGGTTGCACGACGACTGATCTCGAGGCCTGCGGGTTCCCATCGTGATCGCAAATTGTTTCGTAAAAGTCGGATGATTGTCATTGATTTGAATTTGTTTACGTTTCTTTGCCTACAACAAAATTCAAAAGAAATTGCCTTTTATTTTAAGCGCATAAATGAAAATCAAAAAAGATTGCGACTTCTTCCTAAACAAACACGCAGGATCTCTCAATGTCGAGGTCCTCGCCATGCTGGTTCTTTCCCGTGTCGGACTTTTGTGTCCGTGGACCACCGCATTCGATCCGTAGAGACCCGGTTCGAACTACATGTGAAGGGGCTCGCTTCACGGAAGGAAACGGCTTACCGAGGGGATCACACTCACGGCGAGAGGATCGCCGAAGGGTGAGATCTACTAGGAGAAATCACGCTTATCCCCGAGATTAAGACGAAGCTTAATCTAGAGGGTATCCAGAAGTTCGACCAATTCGTTACCTTTGCTTATAGATCCGACGCCGACCGACTTGAGTCACGCGTTCTGAACCGCAGGCCAATTACTGTAGATCTCGCAAGAATTCTTCGTAAGTCCGAGCTCTTCCAAATCACCAAAATCCAAGCCTCCAAGCCTTGAAATTCCCCAAATCCAAGACCCCGTCCGTCGTCCCCATGAGAAGACCCCTATTTATACAAATCGGAATGTGGCTCTACCACTTGGTGAGCCACCCTACCAGTCGGAGGCACCTCTACCAAGTGGTCGAGGTGGTTCACCAAAGTGGCCGAAGCCTCTCACTGGCCGAGGCACCTCGCCAAGTTGGGAGGCACTCTGCCAAGTTGGTCGAGGTGGCTCTGCCTGAGTCGAGCCACCTCGCCACTTGGCCGAGGTGTCTCTCTTGCTTTTTCGTTGTTTTCGCTGCCGCTCCCGCCGCTTTCCCGCTTTTTGTCTCGGACTTGGGTTCCGTCTCAGATTTGATTCCGTAATCCACTTGGTTCGTTCGGCTCAACGGTCCCGAACCGATCATCCGTTCAAGTCCCATTTTGCCGCTTGCTTGTGACGCTTGTGAGTTTGCCGTCGTTCACGCTCAACCGCTCGACGCCCGTGATTATTCGATGGGTCGCCACTCACGACTCACGAAGTTGGTTTCGGGACCTTGTGAGCATTTTTCAACGCCTACGCTTGGAAACGGGATGCAAGCCTAGAGGGGGTGGGGTGAATAGGATTGCTATAAATTTTTCAGATGGACGCAGAATATGCAATGAAAAATAAAAATGAAAAACTAATAGCAACCAACAAAGGAACACACGAGATTTTTATAGTGATTCGGATCAAAATCCTATATCCACTCTTCCTTCTCGAAGGGGCTTTTTTACTATGACCGGAATTATCCCTGAATCACAACCCGATTCAGTAGGCTTTACAAATAGGACCTCATAATCTACCTGAAGAAACCTAGTCCTAATTAGCCGCACTCAATTACCCTGACTTGAGCATGCCAACCCTTAATTATCTCGGCTTGAGTACGCCGTCAAACTCGCAAGTTTGAAATACAAGACCAACCCTAAAAATAATTAAAGCACAATTGAAAAGATCTTATATCTCTTTTAACAAACCACCCTTCAAATCGATGACGTTGAAGATCCGTGAAGAAGCGATGTTGAAGTTGAACACAAAGGGCACTCCTCCTCGCCGAACCAATCTCTCGATATTGAGCGCGACGAGAAGAAGTTGAACGAGGATTTGGGAATCAAATTCTTACTCAAACTCTCACAAACCCTAGAGTTTGATCTCTCAAACTTATGCAAATCTCCTCTCTCTTTCTTGTTTTTAATCTCTTCTCCAATCCCTCTTTAAATAGACCTTGATTGCATTGGAAAGAAGTACTCTAATCAGTGCTGAAATAGAAGATCAAATTTGTAATCAAACGACTGAGATTAAATCTGAAAATTTATCAAAATGCGTCCAAACAATCGATGGTTAAGCCCGATCATCGATGTTTCCCTGTAGTCCATCGATTGTGCAAATTCTAGTTTCTGAAATTCACAGTTGTTTACTGTAGTCCATCGATGGTTGAAGCTATTATCGATGGTTGACTGTAGTCTATCGATGGTTCGATTTCTCATTTCAGAAAAATACAGATTATTAACTGTAATCCATCGATGACATGTGGACCATCCATGGTTGCCTCGTGACCGTCGATGGTTAACTCGTGACCGTCGATGGTTAAAAGTTGAAATCAACTGTTCATGTTGATTTTTGCATCGTTTTGAATCACAACTTGTTCGTACCTATTTATTTCTGAAATATATCATCTCACAAACTTATTAATACCAAATAAGAGTTTATTATTGATCAAACAAGAGATAACAAGAGATATTGCACGAACAACATCCTTCCCGAACAAAGTTCTTCCCAAACAAAACCGTAAACCCAGATCAGCCACCCTGACAGTCCACAGCCAAAATCCCGCCAATCCCACCACCTATCATCCACCCTCTTCCATTCTCCCACCATCAAAAGCCCCAATTTCAGCTCAGGGCCCCACGGTAGCGCTGTCGGGCTCTGCTCAAGCTGCTCAGGCCCGTCATTCGTTGAAGCGGCCATTCGCTACTGTAGGAGCTTCTGCAGCTCCATCAAATCCTCCTAATGGCCCACACAGTGGCCATCCTGAGCGACGTTCCTTTTCTCAGATAACCCGTGACTCTACGGGGCCTGGCTTTGTGAGAGCCCATGCCGATGTTGTTGAGCCATTCGCCCGTATTCCTCGTGTTATATGAAAGATTGCCAAAATATTGTAGCCATTGTCATATTCAAGGGCACTCCATGGGTGAATGCATTAGAAAGAGTGTAGAAGTGATTCCTTCAATTGTAGAGGAGCGTTCTCCAGCTCTTAATGCGAGGCCACCAAGTGTTCGTAGAAACGCATCAATAAGTACTCAGGCCAATCTACATGTTGCTGATGCCTCGACCGTGGTTCCTGCTTCAAGTTCAACCCCTACCCCTCCAGATCAAGATAATGTCCCTCCTCCCAGACCCACCATCACTATTCTCCAACCTGGTCAGTCCAACTTGAATGCTGATGTTGCTAGCGCCCCATCTGTTGGACAATTTGCTGAAGACCCTCAAGGTGTTTGTCGAAATGACACCTCTGCTGTTGCCCCTCTTGGCTCTAATACTACTGACCCTCCCCACCTCCTCTGACTGAAGCTCTAGCAGGGAATGTTGTACGCTTTTCTAGTGCTGCGCCTAAGACCCTTGCTAAGGATGTTGCAAATGACAAAGGCAAACGTACTGCTGATGAGACCATTGATGACCAACCCTGTAAGGCCCTGAATGGTGGAAATCAACTAAATGTGGAAGCCAATGAGGCATTCTGGGATGGTGCAAAAACATGCTCCGAGGCGAGAGAAGGAAACACAAATTCGCTACATCTATTAATCAAATGAAAAGGTGATTCCAACGAGCACTTTTGTTCTGTAGTGCTCCAACAAGTTGCTCTCACTGGAAACGATAGAGGCCTAACTCCGGTGCTAGAAGTCCCTTCGCAAGATCAACATGTCAACTCTGAGGAGTCTGACTCTCAAAATCAAGGCATTCATCGGAGAAATTCTTTTGCGTCCGTTCACCAATCATACGAGGAGGGATCTGAATCTCTTAACACTTATGATATTGAAATCGAAGATGAATGTATGGATCCTGGGGGTGATAGCTTCCTCTCAGATGATATGTCCCTTACGCAAGCTCAAATTTCTATAAAGAATGCTATGAGGTCGCCTGGATTTAAAAAGAACACGAGGCATCCTCATAAACCTCCGGGTGTTCAACTCAGAGCTAGAAAAGGCCCCCTCTGCCCCACGCCTAAATGATCAGAGGGACTAACATCATATTTTGGAACGGCAGAGGAGTTAGTAACCCTACTACCTTTGGTTTTTGTAGAAACCTTATTAATATTTACAAACCATACCTGTTCATAATTTTGGAGCCTATTGTACAGGATTCTTATATTAGAAATTTCCATTTTTTGTTTTGTTTTGTGATAGTAATCTCTGGCTTTCTAACCAATCTATTGGTGGTAAGAAATGGCTCCTTTGGAGACCTGTGCTTCTGTTAACCTCATTCATTCTTCAGTTTAGGCGATTACTGTTGAAGTTAACATCTCAGGAAATATTTTCCATTTATCTGCCATCTATGCCAAGCACATGGTGCAGTTGCGGAGGGAACTCTGGTCTGACCTCAGAAGGCTGTATACTTCTATTCAAGGGCTGTGGTTGTGGGGTGGTGACTTCAATACAATCAGATCCTTGAATGAAAGAGTGGGAGGTTCCTTACCTAATCCGTTAGCCATGAAGGAATTCAATGAATGCATTGATGATTGTCATATGTTGCCTGTTGCAACTTCAGGGGGTCAGTTCACTTGGTGCAATAATGGACAGGGGCCACGGAGAACTTGGCAAACACTTGATAGAATTCTTCAATCATCTTCTGTGCAACTCTGGCATTTCCTTAGCTACTATTGTTGATTGTGAATTCTCTGATCACAAACCTATCTTACTCAACTGTAATGCTGGTAGCTAGTTGGGACCAAGACTCTGGAGATTTCAAAGGATGTGGCGTACGCATAAAGAGTTTTTTCAAGTTTTAGAGCCCATATGGTCTATGTCTCACTCACAATCTGCTCTCATGGATTTACATTTGAAATTGAAAGCTTCTAGATCTGCTCTGAAATCTTGGAATGCTAATTATTTTGGCAATGTTTTCTCTAGGGTGGTTTCTTTATCACCTGAGATTAATTCTCTTGAACTCTCCTTACAACAGCAGTGGTGCCTCTCTACTTTGTCTAAGCTTAACCTGTGCAAGGAAAAATGGAAGGAGGCCTGCTTACAGGAGGAAATATTTTGGAAATAAAAATCCAGGAAAGAGATTCTAATATGAAATTCTTTCACAGCATTGTCAAAAGTAGAATATTACAAGGTAATATTGTCTCTCTCTCTCTATGACGTGCATGGTACTCCCATTGATGGACCTGGTGCAATTCATGAGGCTGCTATCCATTTCTTCAAATCTCTTCTATCTTCGGAGGATCATTGTTTGGATAATAATTTCTTAAATTTAATTCCTTGCTTGGTTGATGATGCCACAAATGAGATGCTTCTTAAACCTTTTGATTTGGAGGAAATTAAAGAGGCTACTTTCTCTATTCCTAAGGATAGTGCTGTTGGTATGGATAGATTTTCTGTTTCTTTCTTTTGTTCTATGTGGGATTATCTCCAATTTCCTCTGCTTTTGGCTGCTAATGAGCTTTTACTTCAGAAATATCTCCCTGTTGCCTTTACTTATACTTGCTTGGTGCTTATCGCTAAGAAGGAGTCTCCTGAGAATCTCAAAGACTTTAGACCTATAAGCCTTTGCACCACTGCTATAAAATTTTTGCTAAGGCAATTTGTAATAGATTGGCTCCTATTTTGCCCTCTCTCATTTCTCCTAATCAGGGTGCTTTTGTGAGAAGGAGAAACATCTCTGACAATATCTCTATAGTTCAGGAGATTTGTAGAGAGATTGATAAGAAGTGCAAGAAGCCTAATATCATCCTTAACCTTGACATGCAGAAAGCTTATGATTGTTTGGAGTGGGAATTTTTGTGGGCTATTTTAGGGAAATTTGGTTTTTGTCAGGCTTGGATTGATCTCATCATAGCGTGCATATGTAAGTGCTCTTTCTCAGTTATCTTCCAAGGGGTATGTAAAGGATTTTTTACTTCTTCTAGAGGTTTGAGACATTGAGATTCCCTCTGCCCAAGCTTATTTATATTGGTTGAAGAAATTCTATCTAAGGGTTTGCTCACTTCATATCTTCTGAAGAGTCTTACTCTACTACTTTAGCTACATGTCCGTCCCATTTGTTATTTGCCGATGATATTATTATAGTTGCTAATACTGCCAAGCAATCCGTGTTGAAAAGATTTGATGTCTTGGCCCTTTATCAATCAAACTCTGGACAACAGCATAACCTCTCTAAATGCCAATATTTTTTGCCATCAAATGCTGCTTGCTCTAGAGTAAGAGTTGTGGAAAACACCACTAGCTTTACTAGGGGATCTTTCCCTTTCAGATACTTAGGTGTTCCTATTGCTCCTGGCCATAGGAAGACTGCATATTTTCAGCCTCTTATTGATAGCATCAGTGCAAGAATACATGGATGGCATGCCAAGCTCTTGAGTAATACTGACAGATTGATTCTTATTAAGCATGTTCTTTCTAGCATGCCCATCGATCTCCTTGCCTCTACATCTATACCTATTCAGGTGATTCACAAAATTGAATCTCTCTTGACTAAATTTTTCTGGGGGTCATCTGAATATGGCCCTCGGAGGCACTGGCTTAAATGGAGCAAACTCTGCTACCCCATGGATGAAGGTGGTGTTGGTATCAGAAGTCTCATTAATGTTAAAAAAGCTTTCTTGCTTAAGCAATGTTGGTTACTTTCTACCTCAAACTCTATATGGGCTTTTTTCAAGAGAGCTAAATATAAAATTTCCCAATCTCCTAGCTTTTAGAAAGGCCCCTTACGTTGCTCGAGAGAATGGAAAGTGTTATGACAATAATTACATCAAGTGTTAATCCTCCTCTTGGAGTCGACACGTGTCCCATATTAGCATTAATTATCATATCAGCTCAAGCTCCAGCCAGGGCGACTCGAGCACCATGGGCACTCGTCCCTTCCCAAGGTAGGCCGAGTCGAGAGCAGCTCTCACTCGACCTCATCATTTGAGTCGACCCCCCCTCATTTTCAAGGCCGGGTCGATAACTTGTGAGGCCAACAATAAAAGCGGTACTTATCGTCCCTCTCCCAGAGCCGAGTCGAGAGGCGGTTCGTCCTCGAACCCCGCACCAACAGCCGTCCATTATCATCATTGCTAATATCATGAGTCCTCATGACTCATCATCCGTCATACCTCCACAATCACCATCATGTCAAGTCAATGGTGACTCATTCCTCTTAGCAGCCTACATCTGGAAGCTATCTGTCAATCCATCTGTCAGCTTGGACTCGGTTAGAGTTACGCTTCTACCCTTCTTAGCTGGGTATATAGATAGGCTCATCGCCTACTGATAGAAAGGGGGCTGCCCCCTTTAGGGCCACAGGTATGCAATTTCTACACACTTAGACTAAGAACTTATTCAGTTCATTGGTTTCTTCTTCACTCAAGCTCAAATACTTACTTGATCATCGGAGGAATCACCGGAGAACCCAACTCCGGTCCTCTAACGTGTCTATTTTGTAGCTCCCTTATCCTAACAGGGGATCAGTTGTCTAAAGAGATGATGGGACCCACATGATCCGTATCGACCCCATGCCCCGTCGCTAAACTCAAAATTATCCACTAATCTCGCTGCTAAGTCTCTGGACATCAACATTGGCACCCACCGTGGGGCCTCTTCACCTCTTTTTTGCAAAAAGAACGGATGAGCCCCTTATGCTCAAATCTGGAGATAAGAAACTCCTACTAAGGTTAAATAATTAGGTTTGTTGCAAACACTGTGGAGAATATCTCTCCAAGAAATGGTCAAATTCGGATACTCTTATAAATAATAGGTATTCTTACTGTGTACTAACTTATACGTAGTTCTCGCCGTTTGATCTTCATCGACTCGGCCTATTTCAGCCAAAGACATCGACATTATTTTCATAAATAAGTCCAAGACACTTGTGGTCTCCTCCAAGGTAATTAGCCCAAGCATACTCTCATAAATGAGATATTTTTTGTGTTATAGACCTATATGCAGTTTTTGCCAGTCGAAAGACCTTGATACCTTCTCAGGGTAAAACTAAGGCACGTCATCAACTCGGTCAGCTCCGACACAAAGACCTTGGTTCCTATTCAGGGTAAAATCAACGCACGTCTTCAACAAAAAGACATTGGCATCCTCCAAAGCCCAAGGCACGTACCCCAAGACCTTGGTGTCATCACGAATAAATCCAAGGCACGAAGCCCAGTCGTCCTACTAGCCATAAACACAGCCGAGTCGCCTTGACTCAAAAATTAAACTTGTACTTAAACAAATCAGATTGCAAACTCTTAACACACAAGAACGCAATCTCAAAGGTACGCAGTTTAAATTGATAAAATATCTTTTTATTTATATATTTGAAAGTATTTACAGTACAAAAGAGGTGCTACAAACAAAAAAAAGAGATACATTGGGTCCTCTAGGGGGTCAAACTTGGGAGACGCGCAGGACTAAGAAATATAGGTGGAGCGATACTAGGGCCAGGAGCCGGAGTCGGACTCGAAGGAGCAGCAGTAGGAATTGGCAGAGGAGTCGACTGGGCCTCAGTCTCAACTTCTTCGCCCTCTCTCTCTCTCCACATTGATCCGCCCAGCTATCAAGAGTTGAGCCTCACCAGCCTCCTCGGCCGACTCTTCACCATTCTTGTCACCATCGGTGCCATCAAGTGCAAGCCCCCCTCCTTGCTTCTCGATCTTCTGAAGCGCATCAAGGCAGGTGGCCACCCTCGGAGGATAATGGAAGCGGTCAGGGTCCCTCCTGATCTCGGCCGGGAGCTGCGCCTCGAGGTAGTCATAGCCAGCCTTGCAGGCCAGCGCCACCTCCACCTTTCTGAGAGTGCTATGGCGATAGCCTTCAACAGTCTCGAATCGATGGGTCTCAGACTCCAGATGAGCGAGTTGGCTTTGTTGAGCCTGGACTTCAGCAGAGGACGACTCCGCTATCGCTTGGCCTCCAGCGCAGTCCGAGTGCTCTCTTACCTCAGCTTTTCATGAGCAAGTTGCTCCTCCTTCAGCTTTGTCCGCAAGCTCTGGGCATCCACGCGGTCTGCTCGAGCCCGCTCAAAGGTGTTATTCCTCTCTCGCCTCTCGACGTCGAGATCATTGGACAGATAGCTAATTTTATCATCCTTTTCTCGGAGCTCGTGCTCGAGATGGCCGAGGTCTTTCTTGAGCTTGCTGATCTCGACCGACTTCTTGCTATTTAAAGTCTTCAAGCCGTCGATCATCTTCTCTCGCATCTCTACCTCCCGACACCATTTGTCGTCACTCTGATTCCAGATGGCCAGCTCCTCCTCTTTGGCAGCCAACGCCAAGAGAACCTTCTCCAGGTCGGTCTTCTGGGTCTCCAACTCTCCCTGAAGCTTGAGGAAAGAGGTTCGGACTCGCTCATAGCGACCGAACAACTCTTGCTCCGTCAAAGCCCCGCGGATCATGTAGCTCTTGAGGCACTGGTGAAGGCCGACATCCGACATCTTCCCCAGGATCTTGTCGTCATGGTGGTAGAGCTGCTTCATCGCTTTCCGGTGCAGGCGATTAGCGTTGCGAACCGACCCCCTCTTGTCTAGATGCCGCATGGGTTTATATTTGAGCTCCTCATACGGCTCTCTATCATAGCGGGGATCGACTCTGGAAGACCCCATCAAGATCATTCTCAGCTGATCTCATTTCTCCGCGTCGAGTTCATCAATGCGGTGAGGAAATAGCCACCCAAACCTTTGAGTAGATAGCGCCCCCTTAGCAGCCGGTTCTTTTCCCTGCCGATGAGCCGACTCGACAGGCGCGTCCGGAGCCATCTCTCCCTCTGCTGGGACCTCGGCCTCCTCGGTTTCGGCCATATGGGTGTCGGCCCCCCTTCTCTAGCGGGGGACCTATCGTCAATGATGACGATTTCGGCTTCTTAGGCCGGAACAACAGCAGCAATAGCCTCCTCCTCTGCCTGAGCAGGTGGGATCTCCATCAGTGGCTGGCCTGGAACATTCACCTGAATAGCAGAAGACGTGCTTGCCTCCATAGCCGCGTCGACCGTCTTTTTGGGGCCTCAACTGCCCACTTTTCTCAACTTCTTCTTTTCGGCCCTCTCGGCCTGGGCAGTAGCAGCCCTTGACCCAGCCAATCGAACGGCTATCTCAGCCGCATGAGCCTAGACCCCCTCGACCTCCTCAGGGGCCAGATCAAGCCGGAGGCGCTTCTTCAACCTCAACGAGGGCCCTCCTTGAGTCTGGGCAGGCGGAGCCGTCGGTGCCACATCAACCTCTTCTGAGTCCAATGTTAGTGCAGCCGACCTAGCCTCATCATCCGCAGAGGGAGGCACAGAAGAGATGGCCAACAACTTGCAGAACCGAGTTGTCGAAGAGATCCTCTAGCCAGCGAGAACCGGTGTACGCCTTGATCTACTCCAGTGCATGCCTCTCGGTGCTCGATAGTGGCCCTGGCTTCAGAGCACCCTTCTTAATCTCTGGCCAGTTGGAGCAAGCCAGATTGGAGTCGTCCCCAGCCACCCATACAAACTTCTCCTTCTAGTCCTTGTTGGACTCAGGAGCGTTGGTGAGAATCTTATTACCCCCCCTCATATTGGCTCACCTTCACACAGACAAGGTGACCGAGTATTCCTAGGGTCGGGGCTACTCCTAACCAATGGCAGATGATAACGAATCCCACCAAAGTAGAGATGGAATTCGGCTTCATCTGCGATGGCGATACCCCCAATGCTCGAAGGTGCGGTGGAGGAAGGGGTGAAGCGACAGGTGCAGCCCATACTCCAGATGCTTCAAGTATACTGGAGTCCGACTAGTGTCATGATCAAAGATCGCCTGCAACTTCGCCGGCGCCGTCAGGGAAAATGCCCTAAGGATGTCAAACTTCTTGTACATCGTCTCCAACTGCGACGACGTTACCTTGGAATGGAATTTCTGCAGTTGGTTGAGTCGGACTTCATTCCTAGCTATTGAAGATGCCATCAGATTTGTTCTGAAGATCACCAGAGAAGATGTGAAGATCAGAGTTCTTTTGCAGATTAAAAGCTCGAGAATTTAGTAAACAGAAAAAATCTTTCACAATCGGAGTAGCCATACTTATAGGCAAGAGGGTCGACAGCTGGCAATATCGCAACGGTCAACTCAATTCTGAACTGACGGCTGAGATCATTCCCGGAATACGAGGCGGCCACTTCAAAACTAAAGCATCCCTTACTTAATTAGCCCGCAATCATCACACAAGAATTGAGGCGGCAGTAGCCCAAAATTATCCTCTGATGTCAGCAACATCACATCGGAAGAGACTCTCAGCACCCCTCTTAAATGCACATCAGAACAGCCAGCTACAGTCTTATTCACTCGGACTCGGCTATCCCGAGTCCAAGCGAAAGGGGCCAATGTTATGACAATAATTACATCAAGTGTTAATCCTCCTCTTAGAGTCGACACGTGTCCCATATTAGCATTAATTATCATATCAGCTCACCCCCCAGCAAGGGCGACTCGAGCACCATGGGCACTCGTTCCTTCCCAAGGCAGGCCTAGTCGAGACCAGCTCTCACTCAACCTCATCATTTGAGTCGACCCCTCTCATTTACTCAAGGCCAGGTCGACAACTTGCGAGGCTGACAATAAAGGCAGTACTTATCATCTCTCTCCCAGAGCCGAGTTGAGAGGCGGTTTGTCCTCGAACCCTGCACCAACAGCTATCCATTATCATCATTGCTAATGCCACGAGTCCTCATGACTCATCACCCGCCATACCTCCTCAATACCATCATGTTAAGTCAATGGTGACTCAGCACTCTCAGCAATCGACATCTAGAAGTTATCTGCCAATCCAACTGTTAGCTTGGACTCAATCAGAGTTACGCTTCTACCCTTCTCAGCTGGGTATATAGATAGGCTCATCTCTTACCGATAGAAAGTGGGATGCCCCCCTTGGGGCCATAGGTATGTAATTTTTGCACACTTAGGCTAAAAACTTATTCAGTTCATTGGTTTCTTCTCCACTCAAGCTTAAATACTGACTTGATCGTCGGAGGAATCACCGGAGAACCCAACTCCGGTCCTCTAACGTGCCTATTTTGTAGCTCCCTTATCCTAATAGGGGATCAACTGTCTAAAGAGATGAGGGAACCTACATGGTCTGTATTGATCCTATGTCCCGTGGCTAAACTCGGGACTATCCACTAATCTCGCTGCTGAGTCTCTAGACATCAACAGAAAGATATACTATCTGTCAAAGAGATTTTTGCTACACTGTGCGCTTGGAGTATTGGCAAAGGTGATGTGTCTTTCTAGTTTGATAATTGGAACCCTGAGTTTACGTTTAATTTCCTCGCTGAATTTGGAGATATCAAGCTTAAACTCAAGGATCTATATCATAATCACCAATGGAACATTGACACTTTACAACCTTGGTGATGAACTTATTTAGCTTTTGAATGATATTGCTCCCTCCATTTCTAAGGATGATAATCAACTATTTTGGACCCCTGAGAAGAATGGCAACTTTACCACTAAGTCTGCTTGAGAGGCCATCAGATCCCACAATAACAACGATCCTCTCTAGGCAAATATTTGGCATTCTGAGATGACCCTTCAAACCAAGTTAGTGTGTTGGAAACTCCTAAATAATATTTTGCCTGCTGAATCTATGGCTAAAAGGAGGGGTTTTTTTTCTTTGGCTTCAAAGTGCGTTTGTTGTAGCACCCCCAGGAGGAAACTACTGATCATCTTTTCAATCATAGTGATCTTGCTAAATCTCTATAGATTTATTTTGGTGCCATGTTTGCTGCCCTAACCTTTCTCAGCAATCCATATCAGCTAGGCTGAAGTGCTAGTTTCATAGATGCAAGGGCTCCTCTCATTTTGTGATTATGGGGAGGTTGGCTTGTATGGCTATATGCAGGCAGATTTGGAGCTTCAGAAATAACTCCATCTATGGGTAGGTAAATATAGACTACAAGAAGGCTAGATTTGCTGTGATTGATGCATTGCAGCACTTGGATATTAAAGTTAAGCCCATGAGAGATCATCCCCTTTTGGCATTGACTCCCTGCTCTCTATTGGCATAAATCCTACACAACCAAAACCCAAACCCTTGTTCTCCTGCTTCTGGACTTCACCTGCTCACGGCTGTTTGGCTTTGAATGTGGATGGCTCTTGCATTGGTGACTCTATGGCTGTGGGAGGCATTATTAGGAACCAGGAGGGCAATATGTTGTGTGCTTTTGCTGGTCCTACTGGTCAAGGCTCTAGTTTTAAGGCTAAAATTCATGCGCTGTCCAAGGGTGTAGATGTTGTGGTGGCACGAAACTATGCCAATATTGTTGCTTGGTTTGACTCTAAATCCTTAGTGCAATCCATTGGTAAAACATCACCTTTTTGGGAGCTTTCTAAGAGATGGGGCAGATTGAATTCTTTGATTCAACAACATCATATACAGATATCACATTGCTTCAGAGAGAGTAACTTTGTTGCTGATGGGCTTTCCAAGCTCGGTCACACATTTCAGGCTTTGAGGTTCTTTTATCATATTTCTGAGTTACCACATCCTATTCAAAACCTGATTAAACGTGATGCCTTACATTACATGTATTTTTGAACATGTTAGTTGTTGTGCTTCTTTGAATTGGTTTATCAGTTCATTTTGTGATGCCAGTTTAGGGGTCAGCCCTATTTTCGAATTTTGGCTTCTTTGGTCATGCATGAGTCATGCACACCAAAGGAGGCCTTTTTTGTACAAGCTTACTAGCTTAATATATATATTCTGACGTCTTAAAAAAGTTCTAACAATTGCTTCAGATTGATACATATTGTCTGATGAGATCTCTAAAGGCTCAAAGAAAAGAGGGTCATACTTTTCCTTGTGCTCCTGATATTCCCATTAACATGTCTCTTACTAAAATTTTTGACATCTTCTCCATTAAGGTTTAAAGGAGATAGCAGGATACTAATGACAATTTCACAGTCCACAGAAGCTCCCAGTGAATTATCTTGAAGCCGACAGCCAACCATGCATAATATTGCAGAATTATAAGTTCCTTCAGCTGAGATACTATTGAAATTATGCATCAAAACCCTCTGATTGTTCAATTTAGCTAATGGATCATCGATGGTCAAGAGGAGACCATCGATGGTCACTTCGATCATCAATGGGTTACAGTGAACAATCGGAAAAAATGGAAATAAGATTTTGAACCATCGATGGACTGCAGGAGATCATCGATGGACTGTAGGAGATCATCGATGGTTGTGTTTGACCATCGATGGTTACGACGCTGATTGTAGTTTTTGATGATTTAATCTCAGCCGTTGGTTTTTCTTTTGATCTCCAACTCCTTTCAAGTTTTGAATACCTCTTTCCTGATCTATTATTGTCTCCTATATATTAAAATAGAGAGAATTTAGTATGAGGGTTTTAAGTGAGGATTGAAGAAGGAGAGTTTGAGGGTTTAGGCTTTTGCCTTGTTTTTGTACTTCTTTCTCATTTGATAGTGAAATTTCTCTGACGCCTCTGTCGTGGACGTAGCCCAAATTGGGTGAACCACGTAAATCTCTGTGTTTGCGATTTCTTGTCGTTTATTCTCGTGCTTTTTCTTCGCGATTATTTCTGCTTTATTGTGCACTTGTGTTAAGAAACTGATATTAGAGCTTCGGTTGTGATTGGTTTTGTGCACAAAGAAGATGTTTATGAAATACAAGATTGAGAAGTTTGACCGTGATGTTAATTTCGGTCTTTGGCAAGTAAAGATGC
Organism: Asparagus setaceus; assembly: GCA_012295165.1. NCBI lineage: Eukaryota > Viridiplantae > Streptophyta > Magnoliopsida > Asparagales > Asparagaceae > Asparagus > Asparagus setaceus. The sequence continues at coordinate 688,406 of CM022703.1, read as the reverse complement.
GGGCTATTCTTGTTCAGCAAGGATTACAAAAGGGTTTGTTGGGAAAATATAAGTTGCCGGCGTTGATTAGAGATGATGAAAAGTTTGAGATGGATGAAAAAGCATTACCTTCAATCAAATTGTGTTTGTCGAACGAGGTTCTTCGGGAAGTCATGCATGAGAAGACCACAGCGGGCCTATGGGTCAAGTTAGAATCTCTTTACATGACAAAACCCTCGCCAACCGACTGCTCTTGAAACAAAGATTGTTTTATGCTCCCCATGGCGGAAGGTACATCTATTAAATCACATCTTGATGAATTCAATTCTATTATTATGGATTTAAAGAAAGCAGATGTAAAGATAGAAGATGAAGATCATGCTTGGTTATTGTTATGTTCATTACCGCCCCCTTACAAGCACTTTACGGAAACTATGATATATGAAAGAGAATCTATCTCAATGGAAGATGTGAAATGATCTTTATTCTCGACAGAGTTGATGGATAAAGAGTTAACCGGGTCCAGTGATGATAAAGTCGAAGCCCTACATGTTCGAGGTAGAAATATGGAGCGTGATTCTAATAATAAAAATAAGTCGAGATCGAAGTCGAAGACTAAAAGTATATTCTGTAACTATTGCAAGAAGAAAGACCATGTCATGAATGAGTGTTGGAAGCTTCAGAATAAAGAAAAGAAGAAAAATTAGGTCAAAGGAGACTCTGCGGAGGCTAGTGTTATTGAGGATGATTCTGATAGTTTTGTTCTCTTGGCTACAAATTCAGGTAGATCCAAGGATGATTTAATCTTAGATTCCGGTTGTACCTATCACATGTGCTCCAATAGAAATTGGTTTTTCACCTACAAATCAGTTGAAGGTGGAGTTGCCTTTATGGGAAACGATTCTCATTGTAAAGTGATTGACATTGGTACAATTAAAGTTAGAATACATGATGGTATTGTGAGGAAATTGTCAGATGTTCATCATGTTCCAGATTTGACGAAGAATCTCATCTCTCTTGGCACCCTTGAAACTAATGGGTGCTAGTATTTAGCTGAAGGTGGAGTTTTGACAATTTCTAGAGCTGCTCTAGTTATCATCAAAGCAAAAAAGTCAGGAAACCTCTACATCTTATAAGGAAAGAAGTTCAGGTGCTGCTGCAGTTACTACATCGTCGTTGTCAGAGACCGACACCACCAAGTTGTGGCATATGAGATTGGGTCATATGAGCGAGAGGGGCATGACTATACTCAACAAGGTGGAACTTCTTTGTGGTCAGAGTATAGGAAAGATGGATTTTTGTGAGCACTGCGTTCTTGGCAAGCAAAAGCGTGTCAGTTTTAGTACAACCGTGCATAGAACCAAAGACACTTTGGATTACATCTATTCTGATTTGTTGGGTCTCGCGTGTTCCTTCGAAGGGCGGTGCTAGGTACATGTTGACATTCATCGATGACTACTCAAAAAAAGTTTTGATTTACATGCTAAAATACAAGGATGAAGTGTTCAAGTATTTTAAGCCGTCGAAGATATTGATTGAGAAGCAGACTGATAGAAAAATTAGAGGCTTAGAACTGATAATGGATTGAAATTTTACTCTATGGAGTTTGATGACTTCTGCAAGGATGAGAGTATAGTTAGACATCGGACCGTGCGACACACACCACAACAAAACGGCATTGTAGAATGGATGAATGTGACTCTTCTTGAGAGAGCTCGTTGCATGTTGTTGAATGCCGGTTTGTCAAAAGACTTTTGGTCTGAAGCAGTGTCTATGGCGTGTTATTTGGTGAATCGCTCTCCATCCACATCCATTGATTGCAAGACATCAGAAGAGGTTTGGTCTAGCCATTCTGCTGATTAGTTTAATTTGAGAGTATTTGGTTGTCCTGCATATGCACATGTAGATCAGGGTAAATTAGAACATAGATCTAAAAAATATATTTTTATTGGTTATGCCTCTGAGGTGAAGGGATATAGGTTGTGGTGCCCTGATCCTAAATCACCTAAATTTATGATTGAGAAAAATGTAATATTCCATGAGTCTGTTATGTTGCTTCCGAACGATGATACTGCTGTTGTTCTTTCTGATGCAGGTACTACACATAAGAGTATTGGAGAGAAGGTAGAGTTAGAGACCGATTCTCATTGTTCAACTCAACAACTAGTTATTGGTTTGCCTGAAAGTGATGAGGAAACAGAAATTACAGCAGAATATGATACTTATAGTATTGCAAAAGGCAGAGGAAAGAGAGTGATAAAGCCACCTCGTAGATATGGAGATTTAGCCATTGCATATGCATTGTTAGCAGCTCAAGAGATAGGTGATGTAGGAGAACTGAGCAGTTTTTTAGAAGCCGCTTCATCACATAATTTTGTAAATTTGTTGATTGCTATGAATGAGGAGATTGAATCTCTTCATAAAAATCAGACTTGGGATCTAGTAGTTCCTCTGAAAGGACAAAGAATCATCGGTTGTAATTGGGTATTCAAGAAAATGGAAGGCATTACAGGTGCTTCAGTTGCAAGATATAAGGCTCGGCTAGTTGCAAAAGGTTACAGTCAAGTTGAAGGTATTGATTACAATGATATTTTCTCGCCTAATGTTAAGCACACCTCCATTCGTATTCTATTATCACTGGTTGCGGTACATGATTTGGAGTTAGAGCAATTAGATGTCAAAACAGCTTTATTGCATGGTGAACTTGAGGAGAAGATTTTTATGCAACAACCTGTGGGTTTTGTAATTGAAGGAAAAGAAGATCATGTTTGTTTATTGAAGAAATCTCTATATGGCTTGAAGCAATCTCCTCGTCAATGGTACAGAAAATTTGATTCCTCCATGATCAGTTGTGGGTTCTGTAGGAGAAAATATGACGCATGTGTTTACTTCAGAAGATTGAATGATAATTTCTTTATTTACCTACTATTGTATGTCGATGATATGTTGATCTCAGCTAAGGATAAATCCTAGGTGAACAGGTTAAAGATTCTACTTGGTCAAGAATTTGAGATGAAGGACTTGGGAGCTGCAAAGAAAATTCTTGGCATGGAAATTTTCAGAGATAGGAAAGAAAAGAAGTTCTGGTTGTCTTAGAAAAGCTACATTGAGAAAGTCGTCGCTTGTTTTAATATGCATAACTTGAAACTAGTTACCACTCCTCTTGCAACTTATTTCAGATTATCAACATTATTATCACCCAACTTGACATTTCCTTTGACATTTCTCAAAGAAAGATCAAATCTCAAGTCTACAATTGAACTACCATCAGGATATATTTCACTTCCCAAACGATTATAATTGTGTTCGCAAGAACTCTTTAAAGGGTCAAATTTAGTGTATGCATACTTGAGACCAGGAACAAAATTACCTAAATTGGTACCCATACTCCGAAATGAAACTGATTTGAAATACCTAGGAGTATTCTTGTCTTTCATACTCCAGATTTGCCCGCAAAATGTTGTTCCGATTATCAATCGTGATAACAGAAGGAAACCAAAAGGTCAATCCAATTGTGCATTCACCAACTGATGAATCTTTAAGGTAATCTTTTGATTCTAGAGCTGGACAGGCTACTAGACTAAGGAGCTTCTTTTCCCAATCCCAGTACCCTTCAGCAACTACAGAATTTCCAGGAATCAACTTGACATAATTATTGACACTTGTATTAGAGAAACCTACGAGTGTACGTACGTTGCCATTTCCAGAATAGAAAATCTGGTCCAAATTCAAGATTGGCAAAATACTGAGAGTGTACTGATTAGAAAATAAACCACAGTTCACAGAAGAGCAATCTCTTCCCTGTTCCAACCGTTACTGGCCTGGCAGTAAACTTTGAAGGTAATTACAGGCAGCACCGAGTTCAAATCCAAGCAGTTGTATAGGAACCTTCACGTTGGAACAAGAATCTCTAACTTTGGGCATCTGGGTATAGCTATAATTCCTCGGAACATAGCCTAATATCGAGATTGGATCAAAATAACTTGGGCTTTCGGGTAAATCTAGGCTCTCAATTATCCCACTAACAACACTAGAGGAAATGTTTGAATTAGAACGATAGTTGAGTTTAAATACACCTGAGAGCTTCAGAGTGCTACCAGAAGCAGCAGAAACAGAACCAGAGCCTACCATGCAGACTTTTCCTGTAGATTTTGACCAGAAACCTAAAAGGTTTTCAAAGTTCACCTGCCTGTGGCTGGAAACGATGCTGATTGAGCATATGAGGTGAAAAACGCCATCAGCTTTGGTTTTGTTGACGCCATTGCAGTGTAAATAGAAGTCATTATTGGAGCGAGAACTTGAAGAAGACAAAGATGTTCTTAGGATTTTATTGCCACCGGAGAAATAACCCCTGTAGATATCAATATTAGTGCTGAGGGCAGAAGCAGTAGGGGTTGATTGCGGGACAAATGAGCTGCAGTGTTCAGCATAGCTGATTTTGGCAGGAGCAGATTGGGAAGAGAAAGGGAAGGAGACGAGGAGGAGAAGCAAGAAAGAAGGAGTAGTGAATAAAGATTCCATGATGAAGCTCTGTTTTGTTCTAGTTATTACGTTCATGATATAGAGATTTAAGGGAGGAGTCGAGCTCTGAGAAATTAGTGAGTTTGAAGTGTATCAAAATATAAAACGATAACCCTCAACAAATACTACTACAAGTAAAAGTATTAGTTGTTGCCTGAAGAATTTCTTTAGTTGACTCTTGAGAGAGAGAGAGAGAGAGAGAGATGTCAAAAGACATTTGAGTATGTTTTCTATTCCCTTCCAGCTCAGTTTCATTCACGAACCTGTAATAGTTTGTTTCATTCAACTACTACTTCTGTTGGCAAGACTTGACTGATCATTCTTTGGAGAAGGAGACAGCTAGCAATGTTATTTCGATACAAGTCCCACAAAACTCGGTGGTTATTTGAAATTAGTCCCTTTATTTTAAGTTCGTTAGGTATGTATCATGTCACTATCTTCAAGTCGACAAATTTAAAGTCCACTCTCGACTCAACCACTGTTCTATGGAGTCCATAACAACTATAAAGATTCTCAGGGAGATTGTTTAATTGGTGAAGGGCTAAAGTTTATGCATCTAATGAGTTGTTAGAAGAATATAAGCTTAGTTCAAACAATCACGATGTTAGCACAACATTTTAAGGAAAAAAAAAACTATTATTTCTCACCTTCATATTTGTGATAATTACACTGCACCTTTTGTTGCTATTTTTTATATACCAAAGAGAATAGAGATTCTTAAGTAAGAAAATTGGTTTACCATAGGTTGGCATGTTATCTATACAAGATGATGCAAGAAAGGGTATTAATATTCGATCTTATATCTATATATATTTTTGATCATTTTGCCAGGTATAAAATTACATGTACGCCCATATAAACATGAGTTCTGAGATATTCGTCCCCTAAATCTCATCTATTTTGATATAAGTTCCAAACTTCGGAATGAAATCATAGGGAAATATCCAGGATCATTCTTGCATTTTTTGCTCTATAAACTCCCCCATTAATGTCCCACTGAGAGAGGAGACAGAAGGGGAAAAGAAGCTAAACCCGATAGAATAATCACCTATATAGCCATTGTTAGCAGAATCTTGCTCATTAAGTATGGACATGACCGAAGGCAGAGCTTCTTCTTCGCTCCATCTGAAAAACCTTCACCGAATATGCAAGAATCTCTAGCTTGTGAGATCATGGCATAACTATAATTCATCTAAGCATATGCTAGAACCGAAATCACAGAAAAAAGTAAATTTGGCTGTCAACAGGGTCCAAGCTCTCAACTTTGCCATTGACTGGTTGAAATATTGGAGCTCCTTGGGTAATTAAGCTTGAAACCAGCTGAGTGCACAGAAGAGGAACTTTTGTTGGGACAAACCCAGGGCTCAATAGAGCATGATCGCAGCTAAAGTATTGCAGAAGTAATAAAGAACACACAGATTTACGTGGAAAACCCCCTCAAGAAATTGGGGTAAAAACCACGGGCACAGATAGAAGAATTCACTATGAGGAAAAATTTAGGAGGATTACAATCTCTCTTTATAAGGAGATACTCTCTCTATTTTTTTTCTCTCTCTAGCTCTCTTTCTTAACTCTTTTAATTGGAGACTGAGATTCTGAGATTTTTGGGATGATTTGAACTTAACGCTTGGGGGGCTATTTATAGCTGCGTTTGTGGTAGGTGAGCACTGTTGCTACAGTACTGCTACAGTGGCGGTTGGTGAGTCTGCGGTTGGTGGGTACTGTAGCAATTTCGGATACTGTAGCAAATGCGGCTACTGTAGCAATTGCGGTTTTTCTAACAATCTCCCACTTAAAGATTTGATTGAGTATAAATCATATCTTCACACCATTCTTTCTATCTTGCCATCTTCATGTTGCTCACGTCTCCGTCAGACCACAAGAGGATCTACACCAAATAAACTTGTCAGTATTGATTGCTTTTGTCAAAAAATCTACTAGGTTGTCTTTGGTGTGAATTTTCTGCATATCCACGGTTCCTTCCTCCACTTTCTCCGCGAGCGAAGTGGTGCCGAACTTCGAATGTGTTTGGTCTTTGAATGAAAGGCTGGATTTCTTGCCAAATGCAAAGCACTCTGACTATCACAAAATAGAGAAATCTTCTTTCGTTCATGGCCGAGTTCCTCCAGCACCATCTTCAACCATATCGTCTCTTTACTAGCTTGTGTAGCTGCTACATATTCTGCTTCTGTTGTTGAAGTAGCCACAACTGACTGCAGTTTTGAAACCCGACTTGACTCAGCGGCAAGTCAAACACATAGCCCGTGGTGGATTTGCTATTATCACGATCACCTGCATAATCAGAATCAACATATCCACTGACAATAAAATCAGATTCCCCATAACATAATGCAACATCTGAGGTGCTCTTAATGTATCTTAGGACCCTCTTCTGACATTCCAATGCTCTCTACCGAGGATTAAGCCATGTATCGACTAACCACTCCCCTTTGCTTGTGCAATGCGGTCTTGTACAAATCATCGAACATCAAACTTCCCAGCTTCGATACATACGATTTTCGAGACATCTCCATCCTCTCTTCTTCATTGCTAGGATACATATTGGAGGATAATTTAAAATTAATAGGAAGTGGGGTAGAAATTGGCTTACAATCTTGCATGTTGAAGCGTCGCAAGATTTTCTTCAAATAATTCTTCTGAGAAAGCCAAATCTTCCTATTATTTCGGTCTCCGTAAATTTGCATCCCTAGAATCTTATTTGCGGATCCTAAATCCTTCATTTCAAATTCCCTAGCCAATTGAGCCTTCAATTCTTTGATCACGATCTTTGTTGGGGCTGCAACCAACATGTCGTCAACATACAACAACAAAATAACAAAGTTATTTTAGCCAAACCTCTTGAAATATGCACAAAGTGCGAATTGAGTGCATTGTATCCAAGACTCATGATGAATGAATCAAATCTCTTGTACCAACACCTTGGCCTGTTTTAGACCGTCTGAGAGATTTGTTTAGCCTCGCAAACCAATTTCTCTTTTTCTTTTCTTCAAAACCTTACGGTTGGAGCATATAAATTTCTTCTTCAAGATCGCCATGAAGAAATCTTTGTTTTACATCTAAGCTGTTCTAGATGTAAGTCAAATCTGGCTCATCGCGGGACTATTGAACTGTTGTAAGTCGAACTACTGAGGAGAAAATATTTCATTAAAGTCAATACCTTCTTTCGAGCATATCCTTTCACCACCAATCTAGCGATATCGCTCTACTTGATCATCGCCATTTAAGCAATCTTGTAGACCCATTTGTTTCCAATAGTCCTCCTTCCTTGTGGTAGTGACACAAGTTCCTAAGTCTTATTCTTACGGAGCTTCGATCTCTTCTGCATTCTTTGTCATCCACAAAGATGCGTCACGTACTACTTCTGACTTCATGGAAAGTTGATGGCTCTCCATCCTCCGTTAGAAGACGGTATGCAGCGTTACTCTCGTAATATTCAGAGTGCCAAGCGGTGGTCTTCTCTCGAGTTGACCTTGAACTTCGGATCCTCGGCCGACCGATTCTTGTACATCATGCTCGGTCTTTGTTTGAAGAATCTTTATCATTTTCCACGAATATCTACGGTCTACGTCCTTCCTTCGACACCTTGCTCCTCTTCTCTTTGCGGTTGATTTTCTATAAAGATAACATCTCGATGATGATAACCTTGTGGGTAGTGGGATCCCACAGCGATACCTTTACTCCATCGGCATACCCTAAGAATATACATTTCACGGATTTTAAATCCGACTTTGTAATTTCTTGGCGTTGTACATTACGCATTAATCGGACTTCTAAATATATGGAGGTTGGAATAATCAGCTGGCTTGCCAGTCCACATCTCCATCGGTGTCTTCAACTGTATTGCGGTTGATGGAGATCGATTCACCACATAACAGGCGGTTTTTACTGCTTCCGCCCAAAAGACTTTATCCAGATTTGTAGTTGCCAACATTGCTCTGGTTCTTTCCAACAGAGTTTTGTTCATCCGCTCTGCTACTCCATTTTGTTGTGGAGTATACGCCGTACTGAATTGTCTTTTGATGCCTTCTTGCTTGCAGAATGCGAGAAATTCACCGTCTGTGTATTCTCCTCCATTATCTGACCTCAAGCACTTGATCTTCTTGTCAGATTCAAGCTCGACTCGCGCTTTGTAAGCTTTAAAGACCGAGAACACATCCACCTTTTTCTTGATAGGGTACACCCAACATCTCCGGGAGTAATCGTCAATAAAGGACACGAAATACTTCGCACCTCCCATGGATGTAACCGGTGCTTGCCATACATCAAAATGAACCAGTTCCAGAATAGCATTGCTTCTAGAACTCGATGTGTTGAACTTTAGCCGATGCTGCTTGCTCGTAACACAATGCTTACAAAACGAAAGAGCTACCGATTTGAGCCGGGGCGGTTACGTCGGAGAGAATCTTCAAACCTCGTTCTGACATGTGGCCTAGTTTACGGTGCCACATCATGGTTTCTTCTTCTCCACGGCTGGTTGATGCCACACATGAATCAGCTTCCTGCAGAGTCTCTCCCTTGAGCATGTACAGATTTGCAGCTATCTTTTCTCCTTTGATCACCACAAGCGCCGCTCTAACAATCTTCATGATCCCATTTGCTATATGAGTTTTGCATCCGAGCTTGTCTAATTGTCCCAAAGACAATAGATTCTTCTTCAGGCCCTTCACATGTCGTACATCTTGAATGGTGCGGGTTGCACCATCAAACATTTTGATTGATTACCCGATACCGAAATCTCCAAGGCATGGTCATTTCCATGAATCTGAGATCCGAGATAGGTTCATATTTATGGAACCATTCCCTCGGAGGTCATGTGCCAAGAAGTCTGAATCTAGAAGCGGACATCGGCAAACCTCTTCTGCCTTCATCAACGTGTTTGCTCCGTATAAGATTTCACCATCGTCGATGTCGACAACACATCCTTGCGATGTTGATGGCTCGAAGACTTTTATCACCACTCTTCTTATTGTGCCAACACTCGACTTGGCGTGCCCTTCTTGCCACGGTTGTAGCATTTGATATGCTTCTTACTCCTTGACCGATCTACCACGAGCATGACTCCCACCGGAGCCCGGTTCCGTTGATCTTCCTCTCGTCACCGATAAGGCCTTTGCTTTTCTGCTTGAACTTGCCGGCTGTCTTCTTTGTTCTTGCGCCGATTTTCTTCCTCGAGCAATGGCTGCAGAAATAAGCTTCTCCATAAGAGCGTTATTTGTGAGGTTGATGATGAGTGATCATACGAGTCAGGTAGACTCTGAAGTAGAAGCTCCGCACGTTCATTCACACCGATTGTATGCCCTAACGTTGTGAGCTGGGAGAACAATGTGTTTAGGGTGTTGATATGGTCGGTCATCGATGTAGATTCTGCCATCCGAAGAGTGTAAAGTCTTCTTTTTAAGAATATTTTGTTGTGCAAGGACTTCACCTCATATAGCTTTGTTAGAGTATCCCAGATCTCCTTTGCTGTCTTCTTCTCTTCTATACTTGACAGCACCCCGTCAGCTAATGCAAGATGGAGATTTGCAATAGCATTCCCGTCTATCTTGTTCCACTTCTTATCATCTGTGATGTCTGCCGGCCTTTCACCGATGGCCGCTAGGCAATTATCTTTTCTCAAGATAGCCTTTATCTTCAACTTCCACAACGAAATTACTCCGTTGAATTTCGATCTTGAAAGTCTTGAACTTTGCCGCCATTGCTTCTACCACTAACAAGAACTCCTTACTATCTCCGTGAGCGATCGTGTTTATGAGCGGTATCCGTATTTGTGAATAGTAACCGTGCTTGTGAACGATGCAGTATTTGTGAGCGATCCGGTGATAGGTGAATAGTGCCCAGTACCTTTCAAAGAGTAAATGATATCTAGCTTATTTTCTGATGTGAAGGATCCACCTTTGGTGGCAGCCATAAACATGCGATAGCGGATATAAATACCTAAGTCGACTCGATACCACTTGTTGGGACAACCACCGGAGTTGATGGAAGCGGGATCGCGACTAAAATTGCAGTAATAAAACTGATTTCGTGGAAAACCCCTCAAGAAATTGGGGTAAAACCACGAGACACGGATAGAAGAATTCACTATGAGGAAAATTTTAGGAGGATTACAATCTCTCTTTATAAGGAGATACTCTCTATTTTTTCTCTCTAGCTCTCTCTTTCTTAACTCTTTTAATTGGAGACTGAGATTCTGAGATTTTTGGGATGATTTGAACTTAGCGCAGGGGGCTATTTATAGGCTGCGTTTGTGGTAGGTGAGCACGTTGCTACAAGATCGCTACAAATGGCGGTTGGTGAGTCTCATGGTGGGTACTGAGCAATTTCTGATATCAGCAAATGCGCATCCGTAGCAATTGCGGTTTTTCTAACAACTTTGGCTTATTGTTCTGCAAACAGAACCCATAGCGCAAATGAGCCTGTTATGTTCAAGCTAGTCAGAGCCAACCATGCAGAGTTCTCCACTGTATTCAGACCTAAAATCTGAAAGTGAGAAACTAGCCCTCTTTTGGGCTTGGTTAGGTGATGTGAAACAATGTGATTGCAGGTAAGGAGATCAGCAACAGCAATGCTTCACCAAATCAGCGATCGATCTAGACAGGAAACTCGAGAGGAAGTGGGGGCTTCCGATGGTTTTAAACAAAGATGCAATGTACTTAGTTGAGGCCTTTGTAAATTATTCAAGAAAATTGTAATATAATTGATTCGTTCTTGTAATAAAGGTTCAAGTTGTAATATTTAGATAAGTAAATATACTTGGCAACAGAATCACTCGCTCACTAATCAAGCAACATATAGCACAATTGCAACTGATAATAAAATTGATAATAATATGCACGCAATAGCAGTTTCGAAAATATTAGAGCAAAACAAAGTTAAACCTTCGTCGGGTTGAATTGATTCGAAGAGAGGAGCTTCTGGAGGCGGTGCGACAACTCCGAATTAAATCAAACACAATTGAACCAAACCTAATTGAACCAAATCCAATTGAACCAAATCCAATTGAACCAAGCCCTAATAAATTAGATCTGTTCACAACAGTTCAGAACCATTCCTCTTCAAACCCGATCGACAGAGGAGAGACTTTCTTCGACGGACGACGGGAGGCGGGCGAGGCGATGCGACGGCGGTGACGGCCTGGCGATAGGAGGTGGCGGGGACCATGACGACAAGGCGCTTACGCGACGGCAACGGCCAGGTGTTATGTGGGCGCCGCTTTGACGAGGACTCGGATCGGCGAGGTCGGACGGCTGCGAAGGCTCGAACGGCGGGATCTGGACGACGCCTCGGATCTGGGGGGGTGACGGCAACGGTTGTTCATGCGATTGCTGCGGCTGCTCATTGGCATTGATCAGAGGCTGACGGAGATGACGGCGATGGCGAGAGTGGCGGAGGAAACAGGGGGGGTGGTGGCGGTTAAGGTTTCACACCCAAAGAGAACAACACAGTTTCACACCAGAGTTTAGGTAAACAAAATTTTCTTTATTCATTTCACTAATTTCTCCAATCTGATTACAACTGTTTAAATAAGCTTTGAAATACAAATCCCTCAAATCTCTCTCAATCAATTACAATCAAATTAGCTACTAAATATAAACCATAATTTGAAATTAAGAAATTCAAAATTCAAAATTCAAAATTAAACAAAAATGGAAAGCTCGATGTCCACATCATTCTCCCCAGGTGGGAGAGAACTCGACCGCCGAAAGTGTAAGTCGACCGTCAGATCAAGAAGATCCGATCCACCAGAAGTCACCCCGATCGAGCCAAGTATCATTAGACTCAGTCGACCTTCTAACGCATTGGCACCGCAGATACCACCATCGCTAGTAGAAATAATGTTATCATCAATAATACTATCAATGCCATGTGCTGCATATGGGGGTGATATCTGGGGAAGTGGAGGTAAAGAAGAGCTCTCAGAAATAGGCTCAGGGGTAGGCTCATCAACCAGTGGGTTGCCGTAAAATGTGGGCCTTTGTACTCTACTAAATCTTCAATATTAAAAGTCGAACCAATATTAAAACCTTCAGGAAGGTCAAGAACATAAGCATTATCATTAATTTTCTCGAGAATTTTGAAAGGCCACGCGCCGTGCATGCAACTTTAACGCTTCCCGGAGGAAACCGTTCCGGACGTATTCGGATCATCACATGATCACCAACACTAAATTTTTTGAACCTCCTTTTTAGATTTGCACGCAGTTTATAGTTGGCATTGCTGTCATTGATCTTTTCACTTACTTCTTTATGCAAATCATGAATGCGAGATGCAAATGCAGATGCTGACTCAGATACTCTATGATGTGCATACATGGGGACAAGATGTATAGGTTGCCTAGGCTTATACCCATACACGACCTCAGCTGGACTGATACTTGTAGATCTATTCATGGAGTTATTATAAGCAAATTCAGCAGTAGGCAGATGTTGATCCCAATCCTTAAGATTCTCACCAACTAGCGTTCGCAAAAGGTTACCTAAGCTCCTATTAACTACTTCAGTTTGACCATCGGTCTGAGGATGAAAAGCCGTTGAGAATTGAAGCTTAATTCCCATTTTGTGCCAAAGGGTTTTCCAAAAATAACTGGTAAATTTAACATCCCTATCAGACACAATTATTTTCGGAAGTCCGTGCAGTTTAACAACTTCATTAAAATATATCTTGGCCAGATGAGAAGCGTCGGAGGTTTTGGAGCACGGTATGAAGTGGGCCATTTTGGAGATCCGGTCCACAGCAGTTGCATGAACAGCCGTCGCCGTCACCCCCTAGATCCGAGGTGTTGGGCGGCGGCGCGGGCTCTGACGAGGACTCGGATCGGCGAGGTCGGACGGCTGCGAAGGCTCGAACGGCGGGATCTGGACGACGCCGGATCCGGGGTGACGACGACGCTGCTCGCGGCGACCGCCGGCCGTCACGACGCTGGATCGGAGGTCGACGGAGCCGACGGCGATGGCAGCCCTTGCTTGTGCGCGCGACGCCCGGATACGCCTCCTGCCGCAGAACGGTTCCGCTTGACTCGACCCATTCGCTTGTCGCCTACCAGAAGAGTCGACTACAATCTCATTTCAACCTCTCGAAGTTAACTCGATCTTAGATCCGCCTATAGCTTAACCCCATCCATTGATTCTTTTGCCGGGCTAATTGTTTTGCCAGCGCTGACGCCGCCGACGCTCTCTTAGAGAGAGTCACGACGCTTATGGCGGGAACCACCTCCGAGGAGATAGAGGTTCGAAATTTGGGCTTTGCCGGTCGAGGAACCACCGCTGTTCCCGCAGCCGACTACGCGTGGTGGTGGATTTTCTTGCCTCCCCATCTCGAGGCCGATCGGGTCTTCCTTGCGCCGAGACCATCTTGGACTTGCGGG
>CM022703.1:617669-674421 GCA_012295165.1 Asparagus setaceus | reverse complement strand
ATGTCCATGAATATATCACTGCGCTTGCTATGGAAAATTCAAACAATCAAGTATAGATATATAAATGTACTTTTAGTCCTGACACTCAAACTCTCGATGGATCAAACATCAAGAATAAATAGCGGAGAAAGATTCAGATTACGGGAGGCACTTTTTCCTTTTAATCATTAACATATGAGTAACACCATGTGAAAAAAAAATATTAATCGTCTCTTCTAACATGACAACTGAACTAATAAAGAAAAAAAGAAAGAAAAAAAAGAGGTTATCTTCGTTATCCTTCAATATCCCCTTTTAATTTTACTCGATACACAAACAAATAAAAATCAACCATTATCAAAGCTTACCCCCGCACACACAACAATTTTCGTTCAATTTATTTTACAGAGATTAACACATAGAGAGTAGCAATTTAAAGAAGTACAAATCACCTTCATGAACTTAGCGAAGCTGCCCATAGTCCCCGTAAGACTCCAGGCTAATAACAGGAACCGTCTCATATCCACAACGCCTTCTGAATCTCTGTGGAATAAAAAACTTACCACCAAATCTCTGCTGTAAGAATATCAGGGTTGTGAAGAGAATACTTATTACCGGAATTACTTTATTCCCGGCAGAGGAGTAAAAGCCTTCATCTGGGTTAGCATAAATGTATGAGGACTTGAGATGTTGGGCAAAGTTTTGCACTCTATATGGAACATAAAGATGAGGCATTACACGAATCGAAGTAATTCCTATATAAAATAGAGGGCTGAGAGCCTTATCTTTACAGCCAGAGATTATGTTGAGAATAATTTGAGGAAGCAGATAGCCATCAATTATCGAGCCAGCATAAGAACGTAGATAGCCCATCAAATAACAATTTGGATTAGGATTATACTCGAAGCTCTTCACTCGAGGGTAATTAGCTCTTTTATGAATGGACCAAGAAACTACGGCACCAGAAAAATACAGCAGAAGGCAGAACAAGAAAGTTTTGCTTTCAGCAATCCACAGGCCTTTTCTGCCCTCTTCTGAAGATTTCACAGTCCAAACCAACTGAAGAAGACGGAAATGTAGTAAGAAAGCGACCATGGTCATGACTCTCACTATAACCTCAGTCACTTCTAGCCACCCCCCACTCCATAGAAGAACATTCGTCTTACTTTGATGCCTTACAAATACAGCCTCGAAGTTCAATACTAGAGGGATCATATATCCAAGCGTCATAATAACAAGCATTGTGATGGAAATCGATGTGATCACATCTCGATGCTTCTTAATGTAGAAGAGTTGAAACACAATGAAAACACATACAAGTGTGAGAGAGACCATCACCATGATTACTTCCATATCCATTCTCCACATTGACTTGATTGCTTCAGATTGATACATATTGTTTGATGAGACCTCTAAAGGCTCAAAAAAAAGAGGGTCTGCTTTTTCTCTAGTGCTCCTAATACTCCCATTCACATGTCTTCTGTTTCGACTAAAATTTTCGATGCTTTCTCCATTGTACAGGTTTAAAGGAGATAGCTGGATACTAATGACAATTTCACAGTCCATAGGAGTTTTCGGTGAATTGTCTTGAAGCCGACAGCCAACCATGCAAAATGTCCCCATTGCAGAGTTATAGGTTCCTTCTGCTGAGAAATGCTTACGTTCAACCAAACCTATAGTTGAATTGAAGGATGGATAGCTTATGCTATAGCTCACATTCCAAAGGTTTTGGCTAACGTTAGAGTTTTTCTCCACCAAAGAATTCTCAAAAGCCATTGTTGAATATGGACTACCAAAGAATTTGTCACCAAAAGAGAGAGGCATGGCATTACCCGGCATCACATTTCCTTCAACATTTCTCAAAGAAAGCTCAAAAGTCAAGTCTGTAATTGAACTCCCATCAGGATAAGTTTCATCTCCAGAACAGTTAACTCGATTGTGTTTGCAAGAACTCTTCAGAGGGTCAAATTTAGTGTATGCATACTTGAGACCAGGAAGAAAACTATCTAACTTGGTACACATACTCTGAAATGAAACTGATTTGAAATACCCAGGAGCTTTCTGGTCTTTGATACTCCAGATTTGCCCCAAAATGTTGCTCGGATTCTCAATTGTGACGGGAGAATGAAACCAAAAGGTTAATCCAATTGTGCATTCGCCAACCGATGAATCATTTAAATAATCTTTTGGTTCTAGCACTGGACAGGCTACTAAGCAAAGGAGCTTCTTTTCCCAATCCCAGTACCCTTCAGCAACTAAAGAATTTCCAGGAATCAAGTTGAGATAATCATGGAAAGATGTATTAGAGAAACGTATAATCACATGTACAGTGCCATTTTCAGAACAAAAATCTGGTTTAAAATCATAAAGGTTGGCAAAACACCGAGACCGTTCTCATTTGAAAATGGAGTACCACAATTCCCAGAAGAGCAGTCACTCTCATATTTCAAATGATATTGGTCCCCTATTAAACTTGGAAGGTAATTACAGGCATCACTGGGTTTAAACCCAAGCAATCCTATAGGAATCTTCACTTTGGAGCAAGAATCTCTAACTCTGGGCATCTGGGTATAGCTATAATTCATCGGAACATAGCCTAATATCGATATTGAATCAAAGTGATTCGGGTTTTCAGGTGAATCTAAGCTCTCAATTATCCCACTAACAACACTAGAAGAAATGTTTGTGTTTGCAGGATAATGGAGTTTAAAGACGGCTGAGAGTTTCGGGCTGGTACCATAGCTGTAACTAGAGCCAACCATGCAGATTTTTCCTGTAGTTTTTGACCAGAAACCGAAAAAGTTTTCAAAGGCCACCTGTTTTCTGTGGGTGAAGACGATGTTGATTGTGCAGGTAACGTGGAAAAGGCCATCGGTTTTGGTTCGGTAGGCGCCGTTGCAGTAGAAAGAGAAGTAATTGAGGGAGGGAGGAATGGATGAAGATGATGCATCAGGATCAAGACCGAGGATCTTGTTGCCGCCGGAGAAATAGCTGTTGTGGATCTCAAGGTTGATGTTGGATGCAGAGGCAACAGGGGTTGAGTGGGGAACAAATGAGCTGCAGTGATCAGCATAGCTTATCTTGGCAGGAGCAGATAGAAAAGGGGAGGAGAATGTGATGAGAAATACAAGGAAGAAAGAAAGGATAGTGAATGAAGATTTCTTAATAAGGGAACAGGTTGCAGTGGCCATTGGAGGAGCTCTGTTTTGTTCCAGTTACTATGTTGTTGATGTAGAGATTTATAAGGGAGGAGTATGAGCTAAATGGGTGATATTGAAGTGTTTTACTGTAAGTAAAAGCGTCGTTGACTATAGAATTGCTTTTTGGTTTTTGCATTTTGACCCTGAAAGTGCGAGAGAGAGAGAGAGAGAGAGAGAGAGAGACTTCAAATCTATAATATTCTACTGCTCTATTTTGTAAGTGAGCTTCATTCACAAACCTGTACAGTTAACTAATCACTCTTTTGGAGAAGGCGATTGATAGCAAGGGAGCTGGTTTACTGATTCATGCTTGATTCAAAAGTAATTATTACAGTTTAAAAAAATTCAAATAATAATAATAATAATAATAAATTCTAGGACTAGGTGTATGAAAAACTAAATGTTTTTAATACTAGTCCCTTCAACCTTCATATATTGAATGTAGTCCATCAAATCATTGAAGTTATTGCACTTAGGTCCCCAATTCTTAAGCTATTTGGAATTAGACCCACAAATCATAGAAATTGCTATAAAGTCCCTAATTCTTAAGCTATTTTGAAATAAGTCTCTCAAATCAGTAGTAGAATTAGCAATTAAAGAAATCATTTTGAAACAACTTGTGATAATTGTGGGACTTAATAGAAGTTTAGATGATTTGAGGGACTAATTCTCTCTAGTTGATACTTTTATGCTTGATTAGAGGACTAATTTCAAAGTTACTTAGACTTGGGGACCTAATAGTAATTTATATGATTTGAGGGACTACGTCAAAATAGCTTTTGAATTGTGGGACCTAATAGCAATTCCATGATTTGAGGAATTCCATGATTTGAGGCGCTAGTTTCAAAATATGGAAGATGTAAGGGACTAATGTAAAAAGAGGTTAATTGCACATAGACCCCCTTTGCTGGTATAGTTTCATTTTGGCAAATAGACCCTCTGATTGATTTTTTATTACTATTATACCCTCATTTGTCCTGTGGTTTTACCCTTGTTGAAATTGTTCATACTTTTCGGGGTAAAAGAGTAAAAGAAAAGCTTTCCCTCAGGAATGGACCTGCCAAAATGAAACTACATGGGATTAAGTTCAAAAATGTTATACTACATTGTGTATATTTGCAATTAACCCACGGTCAATCTTGGACGCCAAGAAAATGAAAACCTTAAACATGTTTTTGGTTGGATTAACTAAAGAAATCTACGATTGACTCCATGGGATGATAAACCTCGATTTGTTTAAGGGTACAGGGAAATATCATGGCACTTTCTTCAAGCCTACAAATTCAAAGTCCACTCTGGACTCAGATCCCTATTTCACGGGGTGATTCGGACGATTGGAGGGTCACGGTCTTGAGTTCGATTTCTGATTGGGTAATAATAATAAATAAATAAAACGGAAGAAAAAAAATTTCCTTTATAGAAAATATTCCAACTTCTTCATTAGTTATTTATGGACAATATTCCCTTTCTTTTAAATTTTGGATCTTTTTTTCTCCCAATGAAAATTTAGTTATTTGAAAACTATATGGCGGGCGTTGAAAAACTTTGATGTTCATGGGGGGTTTTGTGAGACACTCCAAAGTTCAGGGAGTTAGGTGAGATAAACAATATTCAGGGAAAGCCGCCCAAAGTTCAGGGGAGTTTGTGAAATTAACCCCAAAATTTCAGTTAAAACAATCAGATGGGCTCAGCATGGGCTGTTACTCATCAACAAACCAAAACCCAGTATTTTGGCGGATCGGATTCAATTTTAATACAGGGCCCAAACCCGAACACCCAAGTCAGAAGCAAGAGGACTCCCTCTCTGCGGGCGAGAGAGCCGAGCTAGGGTTAGGTTTGGATTTCCAATCCGATCAAAAGAAGATGAACACCGACATCACAGCATCAGTGAAGCCGGAGTACCCAGTGATCGATCGAAACCCTCCCTTCACGAAAACCGTAGCCAACTTCAACACCCTCGATTACCTCCGCCTCTCCACCATCACCGCCGTCTCCGTCACCGTCGGCTACCTCTCCGGTCTCAGTCTCTTCAATCTCTTTGAATTCATCCCTCCCTTCGTTTGATTCCCTAATCGAGGCTTTGTTTGCAGGGATCAAGCCCAACATTCGAGGTCCCTCGATGGTGACTGGGGTCTGATTGGGCTTATGGGTGGGTTCATGTACGCGTATCAGAATTCGGCTGGGAGGCTCATGGGCTTCTTCCCGAATGAAGCCGAGGTCGCCCGATACAAGAAGTAGATGGCGGGAAATGGTGCTTGCTAATGCCAATATTCGTTATCACTACTGTAATGTGCTTCATCACTTACATACTTTCTTAAAGAATAACCTTGTGCCGGAGGGGGAAAAAAAGACTTGCATTGTGCTTTTGTTGTATCTTTATCTGATAGACCCGAGTTCGTTTTTGAAGTTTTCGTTGAGGGAGTGTAGCATCATGCCATGGCCTATTATGAGATATTGTGAACGAATGATTTATCCGTTTTTGTTGTCGCTTCTGTCGATATTATACAATGCTTGCTAATAATCATCTTATCGGTATCATGGGATGTTGTTATTTTGATATTGGAGTTGATCATGCTACTGTTTAAAGAGATGAAATTACATGTGTTGTGTTTAGTAGACAACTATTGGTCATGGAGAACTTTTCAAAAGTTCACAGGGTTTTGTGTGTTTAGGAGGGTTCTATAAATTCCAAAGTTCAGCGTGTTTTGTGCAACTTGCACCAAAGATGAGGAGAACTGTTGATTTGAAGACGATAGTGGCAAAATCCTGATATCCTTCTTCTTTCTAGATGTCACTAAACAAGGAGAATTTTTTGGAGCTTTTAATTTTATGGCCTATTACAATGGAGATCCTTAATAGATATCTGTTATGCATTATGTGTTATAAAGTTTAGGCTTAATTGCATGTTGATGTATGATTTAAGCCGCGTTTCAAATATTACGATAGTTATCCACTTATCCAATGTTTTTCTTTTTCTCATTCCGTATGCCTTGTTTGCATGGAAGTAGGTGTACTGAATTTTTAGGAGTAAGATGGGAGCTCATGGCCCCCATCCAGAGTTAATCAAATTCCATATAGGCGAAGTTATAGCACGCCTCCTACCAGAAGCAAAGAATTGTGTGCGTATAAAATGGAATTCTGCCCTTGAAAGCCTGCATCCGAAATCTTCTCTAGTTTTGTTTGTTTGGCTGTGGGTAGCTGGATATAGGCGTTAACTCCAACTTCTGTTGCTAAATAGAACCTCTGAGATACGTTCATGAATTAGATGTTTCAATCTCAGGACTAGAAGGTGATATTCCACGAGACCTCTTTCCATTTTCATTAGATTGTTCATGAATCAAATTTAGAGAAAGAAGATCTCCATGAAGATTGGATTATTTAAACAACTTATGAGAATATTCGTTGGAGTAATATGCTGGTGATTAAGAGTTGCAAAGAACATTTAGGCGAGATGACTTAAGTGGGTGGAAATTTCTATACGAGTAATGATTCTTTTTGCAAGAATTTAGGCTGACTGATAATAGAAGCCTGAAGATTTGAATTAATGGGTTGATTAGTACCCCTTTAAGCCTGAAGATTTGAATTAGTGGGTTGATTAGTACCCCTTTTGTTTACTTGCATTTCTCTAACAGGGATAACTATAAAATTAATGAGGCTGGGGAATATTTCTGTTCACAGAATCTTACATCTCTATTATGTTCAAATCACTGAATGTTTTGGTGAAGTTGATAACGGAAAGTATTTGCAATTCTGTTTCAAGGGCAGATATTGTGTAAATTTGTGATTTGTTTGTGCTTCTATCAATCCCTATTGGGATTGCAAAGAGTATTATTTGTCTCTCAATTATTATGTACTGTAACTTATATGACACTTGGTAACTAAGAAAAATGTACCTATTTCCCTCTTCGGAGGATTAAATGAAACCATGTTATGGGGAGAGCAAAGTTATATATAGTTTACTTTTATAATTTGATGGTATGCGTCACGTTGGTATCAGTTTGTATGAAGATGCTTTATGTATGAAATAGTGTTTTCAAATGAATTTAGTCCCATGAGCTGCATGTATCATCACTTATTTGAAATACCAAAGCCACTACTGGATGCTTATCTTCCTGATTCAAGGCTATCTTTTTCAGAAGGGCTTGATTGCTGATAGACAACATGTATTGTAGCTAAATTGTGGATAGACCTCCTGCGTGAACTTTTTTGACTCTTAAGGGGGTCTATCTGCAGCAGTTGAACTACAGGTGCGTCTATTCGCAATTGGACCAGTTGAAACTAGTGTCCTGGATGATGGTAAGGGGGTCTATCCGCCATGAATCCTTTTCAGAATTTATGAAATTGTGCCACCATGAGGCAGCTGACTTTGTCCCTTCCTCAACTACTTTTTCTCCTAATTTAACTCATACCCAGAGACCGAGTCCTCTCTTCTTTCATGTATTGTGCTTAAATTTCTCTATGGCTCTCCCTAAATCTCTCTCCCTCTTTTTTCTCATTCTCTTGTTTATATAAGCTAGAAGGTTGGAAGATGAAAAGAGAAAACAAGCTAGAAGCTTAGGAAAATGAAGTACTCAAGATTCATCTCCTTGTTGCTCCTCATCTCCTTCCTCACCTTGATCTTGGTATCAAAATCGTCTGTCACTGCAGAGACCGATGAAGAATATTGGAAGAAGAGGGAAGAAGAAGCTGAAATTATTGCGAGAGCATCTTATGTTCCTGACCCCTTTTCTGTGACCAATTCTTTCAACGCAGCGGTTCACAAGTAGGTCACTCTCCATTTGTTTACTTTCATTCATTGACATCTGTTTTTAAGTATTAGCAGGGATAGTAACTATATTATAAGAATAACGCCACCAAAGCCTTTATTCCAAACTTTGGGCCTGGATATATTGAATCATATTCTCCTGCACAGTTCTATTGATGGCTTATCTCATCCATTAATCTAATTATTATTATATCTTTCTTAATTATTTCCAACCTTTCTCCATTAATAATAATCCTATCAGTTCTCTTAAATAACTGGTGTATTTAATGGTCTATATTGCATAAGTTCAAACCATGTCAAATAATTCTCTCATGTTTTATACTGAATATGACCAGTTCCTATGATCGTTAGAGGACACCCATGAACCCATGACCATGATTGCCTTTGTTCTTATGAAATATGAAAAGCAAATGCCTTTACTAACTCTCAAAAATAATTGGCGTAGAGCATAATTATTTTGCATCAATTGTGAACTCATTAAGTTAGTAAAACAGAGGGATACAAACCTATTGTTTTGAGAACCTAACTATAATTCATTTAAATTGCAGAGAGGATGCCGATAAAAAGAGCAAAAAGAGCAAGGGGAATAAATGTAAGCAATGGAGGATTCACTAGCATCATACATGCTATTGGACAATTATTACTTAGATTGTTTTGAGAAATAACACCAAATAAAGTGATGGTCTTTATTTACTTTGTATTGAAAAGGTGTAACATTGTATGACTATCATGTACTTTCTCTAGTCATTTATAACCGATGGTGTTCTGGTTTGTATATGGCTTGTTATCCAAATATGTTTGTCTATGTTTCTTTGTTATTGTGTATTAAATAATAACATTTATTTATGTGTTTTATATATTGTGATATAATGATAAAGTACTAAACAAGTTAATATATTGCATCCATGTTCATATCTCTGTTCAACTGGTTGCATAGCTTTCTCAGCAAAATTTTCAGAAAGAGGTTATTGTTTGGAGAAAACCAATTCTCTATAATTTTGATGGGACGATTATTTCACAGTTTAGTATTCCCAAACTCTTTGGTTGCTTAAGAAATTAATAAGGACAAATTATCTCTTTGTTGCAGAACAAGTTTAACAGATACTAGGTTCCTAGTTCCTAGATATATATTCCTAAAAAAAGTTCCTAGATTTATATTCTATGTTCTCTATGAAGCAACAAAATAAAATTAAAAATAAAAAATAAAAAATAAAAAATAGTAATAATAATATCTGAGATAGAAGCATTTACTAAATCATTCCATGGCTACTATTCCGGTTTTCATCTCATAAAATAGATCCTGGAAATTCATGTACATATATATATCAAAATTCTGACAAGGTTTGGAGCTGAATCAAACCTATGAAATATTTAAGATTTTTATTAAAATAATATATATATTATATTGTAAGTTTTGCCAAAATTGTTCCTTGCTCTATTTGAACCTAAAATATATTATTTGTTTTTTGCAACTTAAGTTAATTGGGGAGATTTTATTTCTGCTAGAAATTTGGATTGACTATCGGTTGATGTTTAATAGCATTAGGTAAATTCCTCTGCTCTAAGAGTTCTACTCCAAGTAGGACCAGGCATTAGGAAACTCTAATTATTTACAACCTTCTTTGTGTCCTAAGTCAACTTAGTTTAGGATTCCTTCTTCATTGAGGAAACCTTGGCCTTAGTTTCAATCCATCTCTCTATCTGAACCCTACATGCACACTGAAACATCAAAACCAGTCGTTCAATCCTAGTCAGTAGTAGCTCGTGAGAGAAAAAGAACTTTCTCTGGTTTCAGTCACCTTTGTGTTTCAAAAAGCAAGAAGATGGGTTTGTGTAAAAAGAAGGATGACCACAATGAAGAAGAGTTGATTAGGGCAGAAACAACAACAACAACGACAGCAGCGATAATGAAGACGAGAGTCGAAGAAGAAGCACATGCAACCGGCAAGAAGGAGAAGAGGAAAAGGAAGAGAAAGGTTCAGTTGATCAAAAGGGTCATCATCTTCTTCAAATCAACAACAACTAGAAGAAGAGAACCATCCTTTGAGGGCATATTGTTATGTTTCAATCACTGACGAAGAAGAGGAGGAAGAGAAGGAGGAGGAGAAGAAGGAGCAGAAGAGAAAGGTTCAAGTGACAAAAAATCATGGCCTTCTTCTTCTTCTTCTCAAAATCAACAGCAGCAACAACAACAACAAGAGAATGATCCGATAATCGAAACGAAGATATGAAGGGAGGTAAAAAAACAAAAAGGTTTATCCAAACCAAAGTTTTGCCTAAAGAAAAAGGTGACTATAACAAACGCCAAGAAAGATCAGAACAGGTTAGAGATAGGCAAAGACGACTTTGATAAGTCGATGATGCTACTGGAGTTGGCAATCCGATCACATTCGAAGGCTTCACAAGAGGTTAAGGCAATGGATAAGATCGGGCGAGAGTACAAGATTGTCTTCAACTTCATCGAAAGTAATTGTAGGTATCAATTCAATGGCAGTGATTTGGGGAGGTTCATGAAGGACAATAGATTTCAGGCTGAGCAAATGTTGAGGATCTATGCATTGGGTGATGGTAAAAGAGGAGACTATGACTTTGCTTTTATTTGTACTCAAGAGTAGATCAAATAGAGAATGGGGAAGGATGGTGGTCTGCTGCTATGCATTTTTTTTTCATTTAATTATTTTGTATCAATTTGTTCTGCAGCATTTGGTTAGTTGGAATTTGCAGATATTCACAATTTTTTTTTCATGTTATTTGTCTTTAGAGGTAATTGTTAGAAGGCTACTTGTTGTAATGTCTCAATCAATTTAGGATTGTTCATACTTTCTACATGTGCTGGTAATTTTTCTATTTTATTTTTCTCGCTTCTCGCTTCTCTCTCTCTCTCTCTCTCTCTCTCTCTCTCTCTTATTTCAGATAATTTTTTTGTGAAGACTCAAATGCTTGCTCTGTTATCCCATATTGTTTTCTACTTGTAGTCATCCTAAGGCAGACTCCTGCAAAAAATCAAATTGACATTCGTGAAGGGGCTCAAAAGTTCTATTTTGACCACTTTATTTATTTTCATTATTACATTTTTTTTATAAAAAGATGGGGGGTAAATCAATGCAGTGTCCCCGTTGTTTCTTTAATCGGAATTTAACGAAATATCTTAATAAAGACATAAGTAGAGGGGGAAAAAATACTCGAATAAGAGGCTAATTAAAAATATGTGTAGTACTTTAACCATCCTTTTCGCCCATTGTAATGAAAATATGTGTAGTACTTTAGCCATCCTTTTCGCCCATTGTAATGAAATCTTTAATGCTCCCCCCCCCTCCCTAAATTCATAACGACAGTGTCCACATAAGTATCACAATCGCTAAACTTTAATAACATTAAGTCAGTTTAGGCTGTATGACTCATTTTTAAAAATATAAGAAATGGAATCCTCATCAAGAAATCAAATTCATTACTTTTGATTGGTATCTTGGAATTACTAATTTTTCGTTTGGTTCAACATGATAATAGGAAAACAAACCTTAGAATTTGTAATCTCATGCTTGGTTCAAAGGAATGCAAAACTAGAGAGAGAGATAGATAGATATATGGGAATGTTGAGGTGACATTAATGTGTAAGCTTTCCACTCAAATCCTCTCCAAAACTTGGGATTTGACAAAAATCCTAAAATTGGATTATTTTTGGCACTTTATTAAATTATTTCTTAAATTTTTTTTTGAAACAAACAAGATATGTGGAATCCTATACTATTTGGTTTCTCGCATATTTGGACTAACTTGATTATGTCATGTGTGTCTTTGGTTCAATCGACAATGGTATGGAACTGGGAGATTACTAAAGCCTTTAAGCCGCAAAGGGGTATCCAGCAAGGAGACCCCATCTTGCCTTATCTTTTTGTGTTATGTATGGTAGGCATTGGCGAACCTGTTAACCGAGAAGTGCAAAGAGACTCTTGGTCGCTAGTTGTGTTGGGAAAGGACAAAGTAGCCGTATTGCATCTATTCTTTGCGGATGACTTGTTTTTATTCGCGGAGGGTAATGTATCACAAGGTAGGATAATCAAGCCATGTCTTGATCAAATTCTGCAGCGCGTCAGGTCCTAATGTAAATCTTCAGAAGTCAAAAGTATTCTTGTTTCCTAATACTTCTCCTTCCATGATCAGATTGCTTAGTAACTTACTGGGTATGCGTGCGACGAAAGATCTGGGGAAATATCTTGGTGTCTCTATCATTCATGAAAGAGTAACAAAGGCGACTTATTAGGAGAATGTGGATAAAATCTCACGGCGATTAGCGGGGTGGAAAGCTTGTCATATCTCCCTTACTGGATAAAATCTCACAATGACTTTGGCTCAATCAGTGACTAATCATCCCAATCTACATGATGCAGACGGTCAAGCTCCTAGTTTCTATATGTGATACTATAGATAAGCTTAACTGACGCTTTCTTTGAGGTGGCAGCGAAGGCAATAAGAGAATATCCCTTGTCAAATCTAGTACAATTTGTAAGCCAAAGCAGAGCGGGGGCCTTAGATTGAAACAGGTGAGGAGTTTCAACATTATTATGCTCGCAAAGTTTGTTTGGCATATTCTCAATGATAGAAATTTTGTGTCCGTTTGGCATATTCTCAATGATAGAAATATTGTGTGGTCTCATGTTTTCTACTCCAAATATGTGGGTTGGACTGACATGCTCAGTACTAAAGCTCACTCCGATAATTTAGTTTGCTGGAAGGGATTGCGTGCCTCATTTAAAGCTATTGTTGTAGGTTTGAGATGACGAATTGGTTCGGGTAGTGCGGGTAGTGATTCTGCTCAATTGTTGGTTGGATGAGAAATCTGAACTAATAGATGAGAATCAATCGTATGAGAGTTCGGATGAGCCGGTAAGAAGTTTTATTTTGAATCATTGCTGGAATTTACATCATATTTCCCAGTTGTTGCCGAAGGATCTGGTTCAGTGCATTGCAAGGTATCCCATGCCCTGTTTCAATGCTAGAATGGATAATATTTGTTGGGGGTTGTCTCGAGATGGTAAATTTT
Organism: Asparagus setaceus; assembly: GCA_012295165.1. NCBI lineage: Eukaryota > Viridiplantae > Streptophyta > Magnoliopsida > Asparagales > Asparagaceae > Asparagus > Asparagus setaceus. The sequence continues at coordinate 661,436 of CM022703.1, read as the reverse complement.
CCATCCATTCATGTTACCGCCAGCTCATGGATGAGGGATCTCTCCCTGTGTGTGATTTTAGAGGGTTGTGGAAAACAAAAGGTCCATCTAAATGGAGCTACTTTTTATGGTTGATTTTAATAATGGTCTTCGTTGTAATGCCACTCGCTTTCGCCGACATATTGTGAGTAATTCTTCGTGTCCTATATGCAGTTTTTCTTCTAAAACTGAGGACCACATGTTCAGGGGTTGTTATATGATTGCTCGGGTTAGTATCAATTAATCCCTTTAAGTTAAGTTTGTTATTTCTAGAGGGTTAAGAATGCATAAGCTCACACACTTTATTAGTGTGGAGATATGATGTATTTATGCTTCTCAACTATTAGTTATAGGTCCTACAAATAGGGAGAACATGTACAGGCTCATTTGAAGACTGTGACACATGAACTCCATGCCAACAGAAGCATGTACTCATCATGGAGATCGTGTAGGATTTCTAACACGTCCCCTCAAGCTCTACGTTCCTGACTGATAAGTCTAAGCTTGTTTCACAGTAGATTAAAACGAGGACCTGGGAGAGCCTTTGTCATGATGTCTACAATCTGGTCCTCCGTAGATAAATAACACACTTGTAGTTGATTCTTGGCGACCTGATCTCAAACAAAATGGAAGTCCACTTCAATATGCTTTGTCCGGGCATGGAAAATGGGATTGGCTATAAGATACGTAGCACCAAGGTTATCACAGCATAATATCGATGATTGTTGGATGGGGTACCCTAACTCCAAGAGTAAAGAGCACAACAAAATGAGTTCAGTAGTAGTGTTAACGAGTGCTCGATATTCAGATTCAGTGGATGATCGAGACACAGTTTGTTATTTTCGTGCTGACCACCAGATATGCAATCCACCAGATGATTTGCGGTCGTCAACACAAACCTACCCAGTTGGCATCTGATCATCACATTTTATTATATTTTTATAACCTCATTATCTATCTTATTTGAATAAATATGTCATTAATAACATGTTTTATCTTAATTTGCAGGTTAATGAAGAGTAAATAAATAAAAGCCCAAAAGAGTCAACTTCTCTCATTTTCTATCATTTATTGAAGCTCAATATGAAGACAAAAGAAGGCCCAAAAAAGCTATGAAGAAATCGGGTCAAGAAATCAATAAAAATTAAAATTCAGTTACAAACCAATCAGTCGGTCAATCGATTGGTCAACCGATTGGTTAAATGTGAAACAATTCTTTGAGATTTAATCCTTATTCTCCAAGCAAAAGCCAAGGGTTCTTATTCACTGTTGTATACTATAAATATGGGTAGATAGCGAGGGGTTGGAGTGTGAAAAATTCTGTAAAAACTTCATTTGTAGAGGAGGGCTACTCTTAATTGAGATGACCTTCCAAAATTGTAAACTTTATTTGCAAGTAATAAAAAAAATTTTATCTCTTCATATTTTTATTTTCTTCTCTTTATTGGTTGATAAAGATGAAGATGAATATGGAGATTTGCCTTCAAGGGGCTAGAACCCTCTTGCAATGTAAGTTTTCTTTTTTTCTTTATTTTCTCGCTTTAGATATTCATGTTTTAGTATTTTATTTTTATTATTATTTTACATTTTTTATCTTGTAGTATAGATTTATTTTCTTTCATAGTTTAGATTTTCTTTTATTCTCTTTTATTTTTATAGTTTAGATTTATTTTTATGTTTATAATTTAGATCTTTATTTCTTTATTCTTATTTCTCTCTTTGTAGTTAGTTTTTATTTTCATTCTCTTTCTTTTTTCTCTCTAGTCTACATTTTATTTCTTTGTTTGTACTTTCTAAAATGTGGACCTAAAATCTTGTAGGAATTCTAGAATTGTATGAAACTAGTTTGATTTCTTTTATGATTTGTGAATTACTCTCTTGTGCCCAAAATAATCACATTTAGAATAATCAACTACTGAGAACTAATTGGTAGAAGAAGAATTTAATAATCTATGCTTCTCTTGAGTGGTTTGATAGATTATGCTTATAAATTCTAGAACTAATATCTAGTTGTTGTTCTTTTATGAATATTAATTTTCCTTGGATGATAAATTAATAGGTTATACTTTTTAAGTGGTTTGATAGTCTATGCTTAATAAATTTAAAGTAAAATGTGATAAAAGAGAATAGTTTATAAATTCTAAGTGAAATTGACTAATGTATTCAATTCTAAATTTCTCATTTCTCTAATTGATTTCCTCCATATTTTACTTGTGTGATTTTCCTTTTATTTTGATTTTCCTTTATTTGTTTCTTGATTTTATTTTCTCTAATTTTTTATCTTTCTTTTTCCCTTCTAAATCGAGTTTTGTTTTCTTTGTAAGTAATCACACTTTCCTCATATCTCTCCACAACATCATTATCACTCTTAATTATCCACACACAACTTAGAAATCGATTTTGATTATTTCCTACAACAACTTCCTCAAGGAATCGATATTTTTTATACTATAACTTGATAGTTGTGCAGCTGCAACTTTGGTTTTATTTATTTTCTATCAAGTTTTTGGCGCCGTTGCTAGGGAAGGTGCTTATAATTAGGATTTTTCTATTTTGATTCTTTAATTTGCGTATTTTTTTTAGGAAGGAACCACTTTGAAGATTGAAGATCGAGGATTCTTCGAAGGAACCACTTTGAAGATTGAAGATCGAGGATTGAAGATTGAAGATTGAAGGTTTGCTTGAGAAGGTAAGTCCTCTTTCTAGTATTTTCAATTCCATCCCTTTAGTTAGTTTTTCACAATTAGAGACAATTAGGATCTAATTAATTATTATTATTTTTACTTTTATCAACCCTAATAAAATTCACCCTCCACTTGGACAATTACTAACAAGATAATAAATTCAAACAAGAGCTCTCTTTCTCACAATTGTTTAATTGTTAAATCCTAATTAAAAAAGATAAAAAGATTTTATTTTTGCATCCTTTTGTAGTTGATTTTAATTGTAGGGTTACAATGCATATAGTTAGTAGGAATTCACCAAAGTGATTTGAGCATCTTGATTTGACACTCACTTGAAAATACTCTTAAGGGCAAAAAAACCCACTAATAATGATAAGGTGAGGGATTTCATCACCCTTTTCTTAGCCCACAAATCACAAATTCCTCACTACACAAACCAAAGACTTTTTAAAACTCATTAGACGTTGGCCCCTAAGGACTCGAGCTCATTAAGAAATAAGAAATCCTTAAGTGAACCGGTTTAAGTTTACTTGAATCTGTTGGTGTCTAAGGTAAGGTTTAGGGGTTGCATAAAGCGCTTCGCAATGAACGAGGTACTTAATTGGTCATTGACCTCCCTCTAGTACTATCCTTACCTGCCTAACTGACCGGATAAACTTTAATGTTTTTACTGAAGGAGTTTTTGATTAGGAGCTAGTCTATTGAGTCTAGGCTTAATCCTAGGATTAAGGGTGATTGATACAAAGTGATTGCTCTTGATTTGTCTCAATATGTTTTGTTTTATTCTTCTCCTTCTTCTCATTATCTTTTAGGTCTTTTAATTTTTCTCCTAAAAAATTTGTGTTTTTAGATCTTTTCCTAATCTCCTTTTAAGTTATAATAAAAATTTCCTTTTTAATTAACTTTTTTCCTAGATCTTTTCTCTAATTTTCTTAGATTAAAAAATCTAAAAGAATTTATTTTGGTGTATACTGAATTTGGATTAGGGATAATACATATCGTTTAATCCGTGTTGAACCATTTTTTGAGATCAAAGAAATGGCTAACACTAATCCACCTGTTCTTCAAGATATGTGTTATTCAACTAGAAATGCAATCCTATCTTGCATTAAACTACCCGAGGTCAATGGAACTAATTTTGAGCTTAGACCGTATTTCATAAACATGCTTTCAAAATTCTTAGGAAATGAAACCAAAGACGCTTATATTTTTATCTCCAAGGAAGTTTGTCTTAGGATTACAATTAGGGAACTATCTGAGGATGCGATTAAGCTTAAATTTATTCCATTTGCTCTTAAGGACAAAATCAAGAAATGCCTGTATAGCTTACCCACAAATTCTATCTCAACCTGGGATGATTTTGTTACCCTTTTTTAAAATTTTTTTTCCCTATCCACAAAATGGTTAAGCTTAGAAACGACATTTAGAATTTTAAGGATCTTCTTATCCAATGTACTCACCACGGTCTAGAGAGTGGCGATTATGCCAAATCATCTATGAAGGATTGAATTATTCTTCAAAAACTTTCTTAGAATCAATGTGTCAAAGGGATTTCATGAAGAAAAATACCGATAAAACTTGGGAGTTTTTAGAGAGTTTATTCGAGAAAATCAAGCAATGGGAACACTATGATGAAAGAGTTTCATCAGTTCCCCAACCCAAATCTAGTGATTTTTCCTTAGAGTCAAACATAGCCTCTAAAGCAAAGATGGCTACAATCCTACGTAGGTTAGAAGCCTTAGTATTCGCGATAAAAGTTGGTTTGTTATTCATTGCTCGTTTGAACTCGTTTACAGCTTCGTTGGCCTACAACAAAGTTCAAACAAAAGAAATGCCTTTTATTTCAGGCGTACAATGAAAACGAAAATTATAACTTCTTCCTTTTGTGAGCAAACACGTGGATATCTATTTTACGGGATCCTCGCTTGCGTGGGTTCTTTGCCTGTGCCGGGGACTTTTTGTTCGTCCGTGGACCACCGCGCAATTCAGATCCAGGTGGAAACCCGGGTTCTGGAACTACAGACGTGAAGGGGCTCGTTTCACGAAGGAAACGAAGCGCCTGAGGGGATCACACTCACGAAGGAGAGGATCGCCTTCGGGGATCACGCTCATGAAGGAGAGGATCGCCGGAGCGGGTGAGATCTACTAGGAGAAATCACAGCGCTGATCTGTAGCCGACCCGAGTTCGCTTACCTCGCGATTAGTAGATCTGACGTGCTCGCCGGTGCTCGAACTGTGCGTCGACGGCTCGTGGATCTCGTGAGGGCTCTCTCAAGAATATCAGAAAATCCAACCAAAAATCCCGCCCGTGAAAATGAAGACCCCCCGGACTATTTATAGGAAAACAAGAAAAAAAAGGGGGGGTTGCTTCTTGGCCGGCCGGACACCATTGGTGTCCGGGTTGGCCGACACCATTGGTGTCCGGCACGGTCGACACCAAACAAGGTCCGTTTCTACCAACGCCGCTTGGCTCCCGGTTTGGTTTGATTTTCGGACTTTGCCGCGACGTTCGTTCGATTTTGTCATTGTCGTTATAAGTCCGCTTGGTTCACTTGATTGGTTTCATCCGTCAGCGGTTTAAGTGGCGATCGGTCGATGTTCAAATCCGATCTCATTGGCGTTTGAACCCGATCGATTCGTTGAAGCTTCGCTTGTTAGATTCATTCCATAACATGTAGCCTCGTTGATTCATACGCCTCGCTGCGGGCCGGCGTCCAATAAGGCACCGGCGCTTCACAGGCGCTGGCGTCTGGTGTCCCGGGCCGCCGCCGGTGTCCGCCGCCGCTGGCGTCGCCGCCCGCTGATCGTGCGGCCCTTTGTGGTCGGCATCACCTGCAAGCACAAGAAAAAAAGAAAAGAAGAAAAAGAATTTACAAAACCCTCGTGCACATACCTCGTTGATCGAAGGAGACGAGACGGTGCGAGACGAGAAGAAAACAAGAGGAAAGCACAGAGAGGGGGGGCTGGCCTAGGTCATGAAAAAGAAGTGATCTATGGGTATTTATAACAACCCCATATGGACCCAATCCTCTTTGAATAAGGACTCCTATTTGGCAACAAGTAGGAATTCTAATTGGAGCCAATTAGATATCCAAAAAAGAACCAAATCAGTCCCTAATTAAGAGTCCTAATTGGAACCTTAATTAGATGTCAAAATAGTGCCAAATCAGTCCGTTGATTGACTCCTACCCCCTCCGTTATATTTGGAAAGATTCTGAAGATTTATTCGACAGGATAGCACCCCATGGATTGCATCGACGTCAATCAACGCGTCGCCCAATCCTACTCCAATTAGGATTACGAGTATAAACTATTTCCTAATTTGTTGAGAAGTTCCCGGAAGAATATTCTCACAAGAAATATTCTTAGGGATAACTCGATCGTGCGGATGGCATCGGCCGATCAGCGTTGCCAATCCTACTCAACTAGGATTACAGTATAAACTGTTTCCTAATTTATCGAAGTTCCGGAAGAATATTCTCACAAGAAATATTCTTAGGGATAACTTCGATCGATGCGGATTGCATCGGCCGATCAGCGTTGCCAATCCTACTCAATTAGGATTACAGTATAAACTATTTCCTAATTTGTTGAGAAGTTCGGAAGAATATTCTCACAAGAAATATTCTTAAGGATAACTCGATCGTGCGGATTGCATCGGCCGATCAATCGTTGCCAATCCTACTCCACTAGGATTACAGTATAAATGTTTCCTAATTTATCGAAGTTCCGGAAGAATATTCTCACAAGAAATATTCTTAGGGATAACTCGATCGTGCGGATGGCATCGACGCCGATCAACGCGTTGCCCAATCCTACTCTAACTAGGATTACGAGTATAAACTGTTTTCTAATTTATCGAGAAGTTCCCGGAAGAATATTCTCACAAGAAATATTCTTAGAGATAACTCGATCGTGCGGATGGCATCGACGCCGATCAACGCGTTGCCCAATCCTACTCCAACTAGGATTATGAGTGTAAACTGTCTCCTAATTTGTCGAGAAGTTCCCAGAAGAATATTTCCATAAAACATAGTCTTAGGGATAACTCAATAACCCTCAATTTCCTCCCATTGTGGAACCTTAAAGAGGGATAAATTGATGAATTCTGACAAAACTTATATCGACGCCGGACAACGCGTTCTATCTCGAAAGAACTCCTCCCACTGTACCAATGCCGATTCGTGCGTCGACGCCGGAAGGCCCATCGGTCAACAGTTTGGAACCGGAACAAATCCCAGGAGGATTTCCTCCCACCATAATATCCGAGAGAGGAATAATCGGACGAGGCATGAAAGTCATGTTGACACCGGACAACGTGTCTCGAAGAAACTTCTCTCACTGGGGATAATCATATCCCAACAACGGTTAAAGCGTCACACTCCCCGACTGAAGGCCAGCATGATGGTTGAAAGCCAAGTGGTCTCCTGTTTCGACAAGGAATCCTCAGAGGATATCTCCATGAAAAGATTAGTCCTCCCGCTGTGGTTAAACCAACAACACACGTGATGATGGAAGAAATAGCCGATTGAGGGTTATGAAATTCCATGTATTCGACACAGCCAACGGTTCGCCGACATACGGAGAAGTCCAAAAGTCTGATGGTTAGTCAAACAACAACCAACCGACACGAGTTACAAACAAAACTCACCCACCAGCTTCGAATCAAGATTTCAACAAGCGGTCAGACAATAAATGCAGCACCGTGATCTTATCCTACAAAGAACTGGATGATCTGAAAGAATCGAAAACTTAAAGCTAACTTTTAGGACCCTCTGCCGACTGAAGGCCGGGAACCATCATGTCCAAAGTATTCCAGGCTCACCTATAAAAGAACGAGACCGAAACACTTTGGAGGGGGTATCTGTAGGCGTTGAAAAATGCTTACAAGATCCCCGAAACCAACTCGTGACGGGGAGTCGGCGAATGACAACCCATCGAATGATACGGACGTCGAATCGTTAAGACGCGAACCCTACGGCAAACCCACAGCGTCACAAGCACGGTTTAAACCGGACTTGAACAGACGATCGGATTTCAGGACCGTTGAACCGGAACGAACCAAGAATTAGACCCGGAATCAAATACAGACGGAACCCAAGCCCGAGAGACGGAAAACACCGAAAAACGGCGGAAAAAACGACGCGTCTCTACCAACCGTGTCGGATACCTACCAGTGGTCGAGGTGGCTCTACCACTTTGGTCGAGCCACCTCGCCAACTTGGCGAGGCACTCGTTGCGCAGCCGAGGTGGCTCGGCCACTTTGGCCGAGCCACCTCGCCAAGTGGCCGAAGTTGACCATCTCCGACTTGTATAAATAGAGGGGGGGGGGGTCTTCTTCAGGGAGAGGCTTCGGAGTTCGGGAATTGGACTTTAGCTGGATTTTCAGACATTCTTGAAGAGCTCTCGCGAGATCCACGAGCCGTCGACGCATAGTTCCGAGCACCGGCGAGCACGTCAGATCTATAAATCGCGAGGTGTTTAACTCGTCGGCTACAGATCGGCCAGGATTTCTCCTAGTAGATCTCACCCACTCCGGCGATCCTCTCCTTCGTGAGTGCGATCCCCGAAGGCGATCCTCTCCTTCGTGAGTGTGATCCCCTCAGGCGCTTCGTTTCCTTCGTGAAACGAGCCCCTCGACGTCTGTAGTTCCAGAACCCGAGTTTTCCACCTGGATTGGGATTGCGCGGTCGTCCACGGACACAAAAAGTCCCCGGCACAGGCAAAGAACCCACGCAAGCGAGGACCCCGACATAACTGAGATCCTCGTGTTTGTTCACTAAGGAGAAAGTTGTAATTTTCGTTTTTATTGTACGCCTTAAAATAAAAGGCATTTCTTTTGAATTTTATTGTAGGCCAAAGAAGCTGTAAGCAAGTTCAAACGAAGCAATGAATAACAAACCGACTTTTACCGCGAACAAACTCTCATAATGAGTAACTCCTAGCCCTAGCTAGTCCCAGCCCTCAATTCAACTAGCTTGAGTATATCGTAAAAGAAGTTTAATGAAATACAAGATCAAATATTAAATAAGTTCAAAATTATAACAATCGTACAGCCCTTTCGCTAAAACAAACCGTCTTTTGAAAGATATAAGCGAAGCTTGATGAAGAATGGTGATGAACATCAATCCAAAGGCAACTCTTCTCATTGTGGAATGGTTTGATGATATTTTGTGTGAGTAAGAGTTTGACGAGGCTCTGGGGGATAACAAAGCACTTCTTGATCTCCAAATTCAAAACCCTAGAACTCCTCCTCCTTTCTCTCTTTCTCCATCTTTTTCCCCACAATTAGGTGAAGAAAGAGATATGTGAAACATGGTAGAGGATAGAGATCATATCAGCAATGAATGGTTCTGATTGATCATCAAAAAATGAATCAGCTAACATTATCATCGATGGTTGCTCTCGACCATCGATAATTTCGAGCGACCATCAATGGTTGATTAGCACCATTCATGATTTTGATGTCTCTGGACATGTGTGTAGCACCGATGGACCTTTGAACCATCGATGGTCACCAAGTACTATCAATGGTCAAAGCCCACCATCGATGGTCAATATGCTAAAATTAGCTTTTGTGCTGATTTTACATCATTTCACCTCATACATATTCCATACCTATATTTACCTATACTAAATCTTCTCTAACCAATATTAGTACCAAATGAGAGTTTATTATTACTCAAATAAGAGATATTACACGGACAATGTCCTAACAAAAATGCCGCTATTTAGCTACCACCTCAATAGAGAGAGAAAATATCCTTTTTAAGCCCCCAAACTACCATCATCCTTAACCTCCTATCTCTCTCTTTTTTTTCTCGTGAACTATATGAATTAATAGCTCCCTGCATAGTTAACATCTACTCCCAAACATCTACTCCCTAAGGTCGTCATGTACCGATAACCCCTAAATTTAAGGGGAGTTTTCTGATAATATTCTGGAAGTTGCAGGGGGTTACATGATAGTTGTTCGTGCAATATCTCTTTCTTGATTAATAACAAACTCTCATTTGGTACTAATAAGTTTGTGGGATGATATATTTCAAGAATAAATAGGTACGAAAAATTTTTAGCTCAAAACGATGCAAAAATCAACACGAACAGTTTATTTCAGCCATTAACCATCGATGGGCACGAGATAATCATCAATAGTCCATAGGTCATCGTTGGACTACAGTCAACAATCTGTACTTTTTAGAAATGAGAAATCGAACTATCGATGGACTACAGTCAACTATCGATGATCGCTTCAACCATCGATGCATTACAATAAACAATCTGTGAATTTCAGAAATTAGAATTTGAACAATCAATGGACTACAGGGACCATTGATGATCGGCATTAACCATCAATGATCCGGTTTAACCATCAATGGTTATGACATGTTTTGGTAGATTTCAAGAGTTAAAATTATGCTTGATCTTATGGGAGTGTCCGTATCATTATTACAAATCCATCGAAACAAACAGACCTCAACTCGGAGATGTATAGCTCGAGATATGGATGTTTTAGTTAAACAATGTCGAAATAGTCAGCAGCAGGATTGAAACATACACAGAGGCTGAAACTTGCACGAGCCATAACATTTGACTCGGTTACCGTATTTGGTATTGTAAAAGCTTTTCGGAAAGCTCTCGATCTGATCTATCTAATAATCGAAGGTAAGTTGAGCTCATCGATGATCTACAGTGCACCATCGATGAACTACAAAAACTAATTGATGATTTTCCCGATAGATGAGCAATAACCATCGATGCTCTATAGTAAACCATCAATGGGTGAACAGTATCATCGATGGTCGGGTTTTCCCATCGATGGTGACGACGTATTTTAGCAGATTTGATATTTTAATCTCAGCCGTTCGTCATTCTTTTGATCTCCAACTTCTACTAAGTCTAGGACATCTCTTTTCTGATCTATTGTGGGCTCTATATAAGAGAAAGAGAGAGAAAGGAGAGATTATTGATTAGAGGTGATCTAGGGTTTGAGTTTTGAGAACAAGGAGAGCTTGTTATCCCTCAAAGCCTCATCAATTGTATCCTCGACGTCGTTCTTCATCATTTGATTGTCAACATTTGAGGAGTGTTGCCCTTGGAGTTCATCATCATCATCGTTCTTCTAAATTTACACTTCAATCAATTTGAAGGACGCTTTGTTCAAAGGGCTGTACGATTTTTCTAGTTGTGCTTTAATTGTTTTGGGTTGGTTTTGTATTTCAAACTTGTGAGTTTGACGGCGTACTCAAGCCGAGGTAATTGAGGGTTGGCGTGCTCAAGCGAGGGTAATTGAGGGTGACTAGCTAGAGCTTAGTTTCTTCTGGTTATTATGAGGAGTTGGGTATAGTTTCTTCTGGTCATTATGAGGAGTTGGGTATCTCGACTGGTTTCGGATAGATTCCAGGGTCCTGTTTGTAAAGCCTACTGAATCGGGTTGTGATTCAGGGATAACTCCGGTCATAGTGAAGAAGGCCCTTCGCGAGAAGGAAGAGTGGACGTAGGATTTTGATCAGAACCACTATAAAAATCTCGTGTGTCCCTGTGTTGGTTGCTTTCAGTTTTTCTCATATTTTATTTTCGCTACATATTCTGAATTTATGTGAAAAATTATAGAAATCCTATTCAACCCCCCGGCTTGCATCCCGTTTCCAACAATAATATTAGAAAATTATAATCAATGCCTCTTATGAGCAATGACTGATGACTATTATAACCGAATTGGTACCTATAACAAAAACCGAAGATCAGAAGATTATATATACTTGCTATAAGATTTATTCCCTATCGTAATAGCTAAAACACTCAAAACTCAAAAGCTTCACATTGTTCGGATCTTCGGTCTTACATGATTCTATCCAAGACTTTAATACCAAAATTTTTCCATAAGTTAAATCCTCCTTTTGTTGTAGATTTCACTTTATTTTAGAGAACTGTAAAGTTTTCTTTATTTTTTTTGCATGTGCATCAGCATGGAAAGGAAAGTAAACTAGAATAGTTAGTTTAAAAATGCTCACAAAATTTTCAAACTGTAAGATAATTTGGAAGAATAATTGATAAACAATTTTTCTGGTCCATCATAATCAGTTAAGCAATACAATAGACCATGAAAATTCATAATTTACATCTCCTATAAGATTAGAGCTGGATAAAGTCTAACGAGTGTTTGTATGATCTTTACCCCAAGTGTTACCCTTTCTTTAACATTGTACTCACTTTTAACTTAAGCATCCTCCATAGTAGTTGAAAAATAATATTGATAGTATTTTGGGGTATCAAATTGTCAAATTAGAAATTTAGGATGTCAAATTTAAAGAAGGGTAATATTTTGGGTAATTAGAGTGCGCATGTTATATTATATTGTAAGTGTTGCACAAAATTATTCCTTACAAAATGTAAACCTAAAATTATTAGTTTTCTTTCAGCTCAAGTTAATTAAGCGGTCAATCAGTCAAGTTTAAGTTTAAAAGGTAAAATTTGGTGCACAAATCTGATGGTGTTATGGTTAGTTTCCGGCTAGTTATCAGAATACCCCCTTGACTTTGGATGATTATTTGATAACCCACCCATAACTTCAACCAACCAACCAAAAAAAAGTTTAAGGGTTATCGAGAAATCCCTTTAACTTTAAGATTTTATTAGAAAATTCCTTATAACAGCATATTAAACACAATTTAAGTTTAGGGTTTTCACAAAACCCTTTTATTTTAAAATTTTATTAGAAATTTTCTTTAACAGCATTAAACACAATTTTCACACTGGTGGATAATATTGCAGAGGGATATATTTTTAAAAATAATACTAAAGTCAAAGGGTTTTTGATAACCCCTAAATTTATGGGTTTTTCTTAAAAGTTATGGGGGTATTTGGTTATCGTCCAAAGTTAAGAGTGATTTTCTAATATTTATCCTTAGTTTCCTTACTAAAGAATAACACCTGATCGAAAAAGGAAACATACCCAGTTTCGGACAAATCCTGAGTCCTAACCTGCTTGGACTAGGATTTACTTACCAATTTGCAAAACCCTAATTTCCTTTTCCTATCCCGACTCTACTTCTACTCTTTCTATATATATATATATTACATAGATGAACTAAGTAGCATTATTTCTCTGTTAAAGATCGAAGTTGTCTTTCTTCTTCATCTCTCTGCTTAATCAATCTATTTTCAAGATGGAGATGGAAAACTTTGGCGACGATTTGTTGAAGCTATCAATCGCTGTAGGCTCGAGCTCTATCTCTCAGGAGCAAGAGAAACCGGCGGAGAAGAAAGACAGCAGCGAGATCGACCCTCGACGACAAGAGATGATCAAGGAGAGGTTCATGGAGCTTAAAAAGTGGGAGAAGGCAATGGCGGTTTTAAAAGAACCAACTGAAGGGAGTTCTTGGCTCAGTCTCTCCTTCCCGGGTTCGTCGCCGTACCCCTCTAACTTATCGACCAAGAAGACAAGGGCACCGCTGGAGAGTTCTTGGCTCAGCCTCGGCAGAAGCACATTTCCTCCTCTTGTTTCTCCAGGGAATTACAAGAAAAGGCCTTCATCCTCCAAGGTTCCAGACTTCCTGCCTTTCAAGAAGCAGAAGATATCAGAAACAACTGCACAAGAATCAAGAAAAGCTGAGATTGGGTGGCGCAGAGCTGCAAACGAGATGGGTTTGACTCATCACGAGTTCTTCCTCGCCAAAAAGATCACCAAATCTGATGTCGAGCTTAATCAGCATCGGTTGCAGCTGACGAGATCCGACATTAACAATGCCACACAGCCTATGAAGGATCTTGCGGTAGAAGCTTATAAATCTGAGAGAGAAATCTCCGTTAACGTTCTTCATATAAAGGGGAACAAGTACCGAATGAAGTTTAAGTATCTTACGAGCGCTAAAACGTTTAGATTTATGGGTCGAGATTATTCGAAGTTTCTTGCAAGCAGTGAATTGAAAGCGAAACAGAGGATGGAAATATGGAGGTTGCGTGGAGATGGCGGAGAAAGGGGTGCAGAGGTTTGGCTTAGCTTTGTAAATTCAGATGAAGAAGAAGACGGTCATTAGAAGCAGACCAAGGAAATTATATGTGATGGTGTAATCAGCTGAGAATGTAGGAGTTCTCTGTTTAATTTGTTTATTTCTTTAGATAGGGTTCAAAGTGTCAATGGGTTGTTTATTGTCAGCATGTTTTGTTTAATCCAATCATTTTTATGATACAATTGCTATTGTTGTACTAACTTTTAGCTTATTGTCAGACATTTTAGTTACATATTGATGAATGTGTTCATTGAAGAGGATCACGCTTTTCCATTGCTCTGTTTTTGTTTCGGAATACAATATGTAGAACAAATATAGATGCCAAGACCAACTTACAGAAAACACATTGTGAAGATTTAATTTAAAAATATTCTAAATGTGCAACCACTTATGCCGCAAAATTATTCGTCAGAAACTTTGTGCGTATCCTTTTCTGATTAGGTGACATTCTGTAGACACTAAACTTCAATCTTCATTCAAATGAATAAAGTAAATAATATGGCAACAAATTGCTATATGGAGTTTGAAAATTTTCACAATTTCGTGATGAAATCAAAGTTTTATACTTAAGTGTGGTATGATCCGTGAAAACTTTGGTCAATGACCTGATGAGATGGGACCTGAATTTTTCTAAGGTAAAGACAACAGCTAAAAACTCTTCCTCAGTGACAGAGTAATTTTGTTGGGCATCGTTCAGTGTCCTACGGGCATAGTAGACCACATGAGTTTTCCATCAATCCCTTGACCTAGAACAGCACCAATTGCAAAATCGGATGCATCACACATTTACTCAAATGGTAAGGTCTAATATGGTGCGTGAATGATAGGGGCTGTAGTTAGCTCCTTTTTTAGATAATCAAACATCTTAAGGTATTCGGGGGAGAAGTCAAATGGTGTATCCTTGGCTAAGAGATTAGTCAAAGATCTAGCAATTTTACTAAAGTCTTTGATGAACCGTCTATAAAAACCAGCTTGACCAAGGAATGATCTGACATCCTTGACATTTTAGGGAGGAGGAATGTTAGAAATGAGATTTACCTGAATTTTGTCAACTTCAATACCCCTATTGGAAACTACATGCTCTAAGATAATGCATTGTTTGACCATGAAGTGATATTTCTCCCAATTGAGAGTCATATTTTGTTCCCTGCACTGTGACAGTACTAGTTTAAGATGATACAAACACTCAGAGAATGTGTCACCAAAACTGGAAAAGTCATCCATGAAAATTTCCAGAAAGCGTTCTACCATATCAGAGAAAATGCTGATCGTGCACTGTTGGAACGTGGTGGGTGCGTTACACAACCCAAAAGGCATGCGTCGGTAAGCAAAATTTCCATATGGGCACAGGAAAGTGGTTTTCTCCTGATCTCCGGAGCAATGAGAATCTGATTGTAACCTGAATATCCATCGAAGAAATAATAGAACTAGTGTCCTGCTAAGCGCTCTAATATTTGGTCTATAAATGGAAGAGGGAAGTGATCTTTCTGGGTAGCTAAGTTGAGTTTTCTATAGTCAATACAGACTCACCATCCAGTTTGAATTCGAGTGGGAATCAACTCATTAGTCTCATTTTGGATCACAGTGATCCCAAATTTCTTTGGAACTACCTGGACCGGACTTACCCAAGAACTATCTGAAATGGGATAAATGATCCCATGATCAAGACACTTCAGAATACCTTTCCTATTACTTCTTTCATTACTGGGTTTAACCTACATTGGGGATCTCTAGTAGGTTTGGCATCATCTATTAAATGGATTTGGTATTGAATAATGGTTGGAGTAATCCATTTGATATCAGCTATGGTCCATCTAATGGCTTCCCTATTCTCTTTTAAAACATCTAAGAGGGTTTGCTTTTGACAAGATATCAAATCAAAAGAAATGATGACGGGTAAAGTCTCATTTTCCCCTAAGTAGGCATATTTTATATTATCGGGTAAAGGTTTGAGCTCTAACTTAGGGGGTTCCTCTATAGACGGGCGAAGTTAGACTCGGAGCTCTAATATCTAAGGGTTTAGGTTGCCAACTGATTGCGGATACATGATCGACCGGCAAATCTAACTCTTCTAAGAACTTAATTTCGTCATCGAAAGTCTCTTCAAGACTTAAGTCAAATAAACAAAGATCTGACTCACACTCTCTAGATATTCCCTGGATAAAGTTTACCTCTAGGGGTTAATCAGATGGATCATTGGGCTATTTTTCTAAGTTGAAAATATTGAGATCAACAGTCATGTTCCCAAAAGATAGCTTCATTTGATCAGTTCTACAATTAATCAAAGCATTTGAGGTTGCTAAGAATGGTCTACCTAAGATAACTAGGATTTGACCTTTGAGATTGGAAATGGGCTGCGTTTCCAAGACAATAAAATCAACGAAAAAAATAAACTCTCCAACCTTGATCAAAATATCATCTACCTCTCCCTCGGGAATTTTCATGGATCTAACGGCTAATTGTAGGGTGCATCTTATCGGTTTAAGTTTACCTACCCTTAGCTATTGATAGACTGAATAGGGAAGAAGGTTTATACTAGCTTCTAAGTCCAGAAGTGCCTTATCAATGAAGGTATTTCCTATAACACATGAAATAGTAGGATAACCAGGGTTCTTATATTTCAGGGGCATGGGCTTTGAGAGCATGTCACTGAGATTGGTAGCTAAAAAGACTTTCATGAGAACATTAGTGGTTCTTTTCTTAGTGCACAAATCTTTTAAAAATTTTATATAGGAGGGAATTTGTTCAATTGTATTTAAGAGAGGAATGTTGACCTTGACCTGTTTAAAAATTTCTAGGATTTTTTCTACCTAGGGAGAGTTCTTCCTAAGTCTGAGTCTATCTGGAAAGGGAGTAACGGACTTATACCTATCTAGATTAAGTTTAGTCTTGGTTTCAGCTTCTGGATCATCAGAATGAGTTGATTTATCCGAAGGAGTGTGTTGGATGGGAGAAGCGGTTTGATCCAGAGGTATTCTAACTTGGTTATCTATCTGTTTCCCTGATCACAACGTATGAACTGCATTCACTTGAGTTGGGTGGGTTGAACTTGATCCAGTGACTTTAGGGTTGCCAACAGGTTGACTTGAAAATTTTTCTTTCTCTCTTTCACTCACGACATTGGCTAGTTGACCAAGTTGGGTATCTAACCTAGCTATGGCTTGAGTGTTTGAGTTGAACACTTGACCAGTTGTTTACATGAAGGAATTTAGAGTGTTGGATGACTGAGTCAACATGTTAGTGGTCTGTGTAGAAGCTTTAATCATAGCTTCTAAACCCTATTCTAAAACACTGAGACGTTTATCGTGATCAGAACTTGGAGGATTTACTGTTTGATGATGATGAGGATGCTCGTTTGGATAAGGCAGATTAGATTGTTAAAAATTATTTGGTGAGTTGAATGGAACTGTGTTTCCTCTAGGAAATTGTTGGTTTGAAGTGGGAGTGAAGTTTTAATTTCCGGAGTAGTTCTCTGATTCCATGCAAAATTAGGATGATTTCTCCAACCCAGATTGTAGGTTGGGGAAAACAAATTATTTCTGGGACGTTGGAATGCAGCATTCATCTGCTCTAGTGGTTGAGTGTTTTCTAAGAGGGAACATTCTACTGAAACATGCGCTGGAGAAAGACAATTATGACAACCTAAGGCAGAAACTTGATTGATTTGAGCTGGAGCTCGTTCTTTGATTTCTAAGTGTAGGCATAAAAAATTGCTTGTCAGTACCCGAGCAAGACTCGTAACGGTGGATTGACAACCGATGATCCATTCGACAAACCGACGCCACATAACGCGTAAAGCGAGTTGACGAACACATGAAGTGGGTCGGTACGTGCGAATCAGCGAGGCTACATGTTATGGAATGAATCCAACAAGCGAAGCTTCAGCGAGATCGTCGGGTTCAAAGCGTCAGCGAGATCGGTTGAACATCGACCGATCGTCCACTTAAACCGTTGGCGGGATGAAACCAATCAAGTGAACCAAGCGGACTTATAACGATAATGACAAGATCGAAGCGAGCGTCGCGGAAAAGTCGAAAACCAAACCAAACCGAGGAGCCAAGCGGCGTTGGTAGAAACCGGACACCGTTTGGTGTCAGACGAGCAACAACCTTTTTCTTGTTTTCCTATAAATAGTCCGGGGTCTTCATTTTCCGCAGGCGGGATTTTTGGTTGGATTTTCGATATTCTTGAGAGAGCCCTCGCGAGATCCACGAGCCGTCGGCCTACGGTTTAAGCGCCGTGAACGTCGAATCTACTAATCGCGAGGTAAGCGAACTTCGAATTGACTCTGGTCAGCTATGATTTCTCCTAGTAGATCTCACCCGCTCGGCGATCCTCTCGCCGTGAGTGTGATCCCGGCGATCCTCTCGCCGTGAGTGTGATCCCCTCGAGCGCTTTGTTTCGCCGTGAAGCGAGCCTTCCGTCTGTAGTTCGAACCGGGTTTCCACACGGATCTGAATTAGCGGTGGTCCACGGATGAACAAAAGTTCGACACGGGCAAAGAACCCATGGCGAGGATCTGTAAAATAGAGATCCTCGTGTTTGTTCACAAAAGGAAGAAGTTGTAATTTTCGTTTTCATTGTACGCCTGAAATAAAAGGCATTTCTTTTGTTTGAATTTTGTTGTAGGCCAACGAAGCTGTAAACGAGTTCAAACGAGCAATGAATAACAAACCAACTTTTACCGCGAACAAGCTGGCGACCACAGTGGGAGCCAACGGCTTCAACGAAGGAGCCGTCGTGTCGCAACCGCGGATCCAGATCCCGGTGATAGAAGAGGTCGAGTTCGAGTTCGACCAAAAGAAATACGAGGAATACCTCTCTTCCTCGTCCAGATCCAGTTCCCCCCGCAAGTCCAAGATGGTCTCCGCTGCAAGGAAGACCCAATCGGCCTCAGATGCGGAGGCGAGAAAATCCACCACCACCGCCGTCAAGACTGCGGACAACGGTGGTTCCTCGGCCGGCAAAGCGGCCAAAATTTCAGAACCCTTATCTTTGGAAGGGGTCGATTCCGCCAATGGCGCCGTGACTCTCTCCAAGAGAGCCCGTCAGAGGCGACGTCAGCGCCTGGCAAAACAATTCGCCCAGGCAAGAGAATCAATGGATGGGGTTCGCTATGAAGCGGATCTAAGATCCAGGTTAACTCAGAGACTGAAGTCTGAGATCGTAGCCGACTCCTATAAGCCGGCGACAAATGAATGGGTTCGAGTCAAACGGAACCGTTCCACACTTTAGGATATCCAGAGCGGCGATCCCGACAGCGGGGGCGGTTGCAACAAGCCCGCGAGTTGAAGAAGGAGACGGCCAAGAAGTCGTCAACAAGTCGGCTAGTTTGGAAGCCCAAGTCTGTCGACACTTTACCTCCGACGAACTCGGCATCCAAGCCTAGCCCTGCCAGCAGGCCAACTCCTGCTCCCGTGCTCAGATCAAAGATTGTGAGCACTTCAACGAAAGTGACGCCAAAGTTACCTCCGTCGCACCTAAACTTCCGTGAAGCCAACTCTGCGCCGCGACCGGGGCTTCTTGTCAGGATCGCTGGGTCCACTAAAGGAATCTCGGGTCACTCCTAATACAGGGGGTCGCACCCACAAAGACAAGAAGATTCCTACGGCTTTGCATACGGGACTAAAAGTCGAAGTCTGCCAGAACTTCACCCTCACACCGACGAAAGTCAAGGCGGGTTACTTTCGGCAGTTCTTATAAAACAATCCGTCCTTGGACGGAGACGTTTTCATCTGACGATGAGAGCGTTATACCCGAGAGATCGGGTCGACATACGGAAGATTGCTCCGGCACTCATGCCGACGAGTTATACTACCATACCGGGAGCACAAAGAAATCTCGAAGGGGCTCCCCCAAGCCAGCCCAGTCATGTTTATGCTCCAAGCTTATCAAAACGGTGCTCGGTGTAATTGTTGTCAAGAAACTCCGAAAGAGTCTCGGTCTTCGAGACTTAGCACCAACACGCCAAGACCTAGGTCAAGGCGATTCCAGTAGAAGGATGGCATCGAGAGGATGAATTGCCGAGGTCACTAATAATGGCCCGGCAAAGAACCGTCGTCAAGGGCTATTCCAGCCATCATAGCGGTTAACTTCGTTTGCGGTCCGAGACTATCCGGCGGTCGAGTCGATAAACACAAAGGGATACCAGCGGAGGATGATACGTCGGATATTGGCTCATAATCGCCTCGATCATCTTGTATCTAGTGAAGGGAGCCCCAAGAAACGCTTATGATCAGCGGTCAGGTGGCCAGATGCTAGGCGAAGCGTTGAACAAGCAGGAAAACTTTAAATTAGAGATGGAGTTGGCCATGCAGACGATGAGAGAAATGCATGACCAACGGATCAAACCTTGACAAAACATCGAGGTGAATCGAGTCAGCGCATCGACCTCGATCAAGATAACGGCGACTTCGAGATGGGAGGAAGCATAAGAAGATGATAACCCCGAACCGCAGCGGCCATGTTGCTCGCCAGAGCGAAGATTAAAGACCTCGAGCAAAATTAACTCGTTGATTTCGCCCAAGAGGTGAAGAAGACGGGTATCCCTTGCCCATACCCGAAGGAGTGGGAATCAATCCCATACCCTTCAAAGTTTAACTTAATAAACTTTACACCATTTGACGGTAAGGGTTCCCGGCGCAGCGCGATTTACTTCAAGTCGCACCGGGGTTATTTAAACAATGAGCCGGATGGTTCGGTCATTCGTTGGCACCCTTCGTGGAGCTGCCTTCGATTGGTACCGCCGTCTTAAACAGGGGAGCATCAACAGCTGGGACGATATGGAGTCCTTGTTTCTCTCCAACTTCTTTGATGACGATACCGAGGTATCCATTGGAACATTACTCGATGAAAAGCAGAAGAATGGAGAAACTGTGGATATCTTTGTCAAACGATTCCGTAACAAGGCAATGAACTGCCGGGATCCGATAACAGAGGAGTTCATCCTCCAGACCTGCCACAGTAATTTGTCGATAGACGTGCTCGAAGCAATGGGGACAGCACCATCTGTAACGTGGAAGGACTTGAAAGTTCGTGGAGAGCAAGCTGAAAGGTTCCTTAAAAGGAAGAAAGCAGAAAGAGGCCAGCCGGCGACAAACACGAACAAACAGAATTTTGTGCTTCTGGCGAGAGCTAAAGGCGCCCGACAAAGTCTGAGCGCCAATCAAACATTCGAACCGCAACCACAACCACAACAACGGTCGCAGCAGTGCACATGCAATCAGCGATCTCAATGGCACCGACAAACCCGAATCGAAACCTTCTGGTTCGAGGTTCCCCAAGACTTACTCGTTCAAAGACGAGGAGGTTCCGGGCATTTTCAAATACCTTCTGGAGAACAATAAGATTCAGTTGCCCCCAATTATAAACCAAGAGGAGACAAAGAAGGTTACGGATCCTAAGTACTGTGCTTATCACAGGGCGGTACATCATCCTACAAATTACATTTATCATCTGGGGACAAGATTCAAGCCTTGATCGATGTTGGAGTCATCACTCCAAAATCTTCTAAAGAAGAAGGTGGGAGCAAATCACGGTCTCTATAAGCCGGATCAGTTCCTTTGGATTGGTTTCAGAGCGCCCGATTGTGAAGGTAGGAATGAAGATGGTGAATGAGGATCCTCAGACGCGTGAGAAGGGTTCATTACCACGGCGACAAGCGGGGAAATCCTTTGGGTCCACCCTGACTTGCTGGAAGACGATCAGTGGACTGCGTCTTCGGCCAAAAAGAAGTCCAAGGGAAAAGGCAAACTATGCCAGGCCGCTTCGGCAATTCCGGAGAAGGACGATGAAGAAGTGGTGACCTTCCAATTTTCGGAAGAAGAGCATGAAGTCTTTGCCACAAGGAGTGGGCACGAATACAACTACAAGTATCCGGAGATTCCAAATCCGAATGCGAAAACGCTATCAGAACTGGGGGTAGCCGCAGCTCCTCTCACTCGAGCAGAGAAGGTACAACAGCAGATGGCTACCAAAGAGAAAACAGCTAAAGCAAAGGAGAAGCAACCACAAGCCCAGGAAGCACAACTCCCGAAGCAGTCCCGATTCAATCGCCCGATTGTGAGGGATAGACCGGGAACATCAAATTCTCCATACCGCTTCGATGTCATGGCCCAATTGGCAAATATCCCGGCTAGAATAACTCTCTACGAGTTACTCCGATTATCAAAAGAGACCCGGGAAGCTGTACAAGAAGCTCTTGCGATTACAGTATTCCTCGCTCAAATTAAGCCGACTGAAGAATCTCGCACAACAGGTAACTCGGCAAACGAAAGCACCGCATTGCCTTTACGGCGAGGATATGCACGGGAAAAATTCGAAGCATGATAGACCATTGTACATCACAGGGTATATCGGCTCCAGTGAAGTCAACCGGATCCAAGTTGATCCGGGTTCCGCTGTGAGTATCATGCCCCTGCGATTAATGTATAGCCTCGAATTCTGCCCGATGGTAGTCCACGAACACAATGATTTCTGGATTTAACACCAGTGGTCCGCCCACTTGGTAAAATCGGATTAAGTGCCAAATGGGGGACTTGAAGTCCGAAGTCACCTGCTATGTGATCGATGCAGAGACTTCCTATAACCTATTATTGGGTCGGCCTTGGATCCACGGTAACGTTATAGTCCCATCTACTCTTCATCAGTGTCTAAAATATGTAGACACAAATAATGAGGTCAAGACGGTGGTCGCGACAAACAAACCGCTTAAGGGATGGAGAATTATTTCACCGATTTCCTCCTCACTGTAATGAGTCCAAATCATCATCGCCCAAGGTAACGGACAAATGAAGAAGCCGACACCGGCCGCTTGATTATAGCGGTGGTTTTATTTTAAATGACATTGTACCCCTTGTAATCAATCTTGACGATGAAGAATTGTCAGATGAACATTGTAATTGGCAAATTGCCGATGAATCAATAAATGACGATTTAGAGTACCCCTTATCTTTGAATGATGTAATGACAGGTTTGTACAACAATCCAGAATGGCACCTACTAGCTCGGTCATTTTGCTTTACACGAAAGCAGTTCCGAGACTCCTTTGGGACAACACTCGTCATCCCACGAAGATCAAGTAGTGAAAAAGACTTGGTTTACGGAAAAGGAGATGCGGTTCCAACGCTGAATCATTTCTTTGAAGAAGATGAAGATGCTAATGGGCCTATCCTCCACACATTCGGATATAGTCCAGAAATATTGGGTATCATGAAGAAGTGGGGGTATGACTTGACTCGAGGGGAAGGTCTATGTTTTGGGCGAGGTCCTTGAGTGCCTCCCAAAACGGCATATGTCCCGAAAGGGAAGCCAGATAACTACTATGCATTTAGAAGGGGATTGGGATACGAATCCTCCTCAGAAGATGAATGCTCATGGCTAATTGATAATAATCCACCCAATGAGGGAGATGGACATTCGTCTGACTCTTCGGCCTGGGATTCCGACACCAGCCTCGGAGAAGCCTTCAAGGTTTTGATGTCGAATATGGCTACGGTCGATCCTGCTACTATTGAGAGTGATGAAGATACGCCAACATGGGAAGACCCATGGATCCATCAACTTCGAGAGCGGTTTGGGGATAGGTCGAACAAAGAGAACCCCCCACTAAGGACGAGGTAGTCCAGGTTAGTATGGGTGACGAGGAGCATCCTAAGCTCATAAACATCAGCAATACTCTTCCCTCGGAAGAGAAGGAAGAGTTGATCGCCCTAATCAGGGAGTATATCGATGTATTCGCTTGGAGCTACGAGGACATGCCAGGACTCGACCCTAATGTGGCGACACATCGCCTCAACATCAAAGTGAATGTCAAACCTGTCAAGCAACCGCAAAGATGGTTTCGTCCACAAATCTTGCAGGCAATCGCAGACGAAGT
The DNA here is from genome assembly GCA_012295165.1 of Asparagus setaceus. Taxonomy (NCBI): domain Eukaryota; kingdom Viridiplantae; phylum Streptophyta; class Magnoliopsida; order Asparagales; family Asparagaceae; genus Asparagus; species Asparagus setaceus. Next base: position 637,845 of record CM022703.1, on the reverse strand, counting down.
GAAGAAACTCATAGAATCGGGATTCATCGAAGAAATTCAACATCCGGATTGGGTGGCGAATATAGTCCCGGTCATGAAGAAGAATGGTTCGATTAGGATGCGTATGCGACTCTGAGAGACTGAGCGGCTACTGCCGAAAGATGACTTTCCTCTCCCAATCACGATGTCATAGTTGACAATCGTGTGGATTTGAAAGAATGTCATTCATGGATGGTTGCGGGGTTACAATCGGATCAAGATGCACCCGATGATGCCAAGCACCGCGTTGAGCGCCCATTGGTATATATTGCTACGGTCATGCCGTTCGGCCTCAAAATGCGGCGCCGCGTATCGTGAGCAATGACTAAGATTTTCGGGATCATCTCAGAAAAGCGGTCGAATGCTACGTCGGCGATTTGGTGCGTGAAAAGCGTGACAAGCAAGATCACATCAAAGATCTTAGAGCGGTATTGAGCTCATGCGGACTCATCGACTAAAGATGAACCACCAAATCCTTCCCGAATGTCGGTGGCAAGTTCACCGGCCGTCGTCACCATAAAGGAATCCATGTTGATCGACAAAGTGAAAGCGATTCAAGAGTTGCAACCTCAGAAATGCAGAGAACTTCGGGGGTTACAAGAGGCGATTGGCGTACATCCGGCGGTTCATATCGAACCTATAAAATGCCAACCATTTTCTAAGTTGAACAAGAAGGGCATGTCGTTTATTTGGGACGACGCCTGTCAGAAAGCGTTTGAAGAGATCAAATCATATCTTGCTAAACCTCCTGTTCTTGTTGTACCGCGGTCGGGAAAACCATTTCGATCTCGTCAAGGCAGCGGTCGCTCGTTAAGCGCTTTACAGCGCGAGCGGGCGATCGCGAGCGAGGCGATGTACTACGAGGCGAACATTAGTCGGTCGCGACCCAATGGTTGGCGATGCCTCGCATTAGTGTTCGCAATTGAGAAAATGTGGCACTATTTAGTCGGACGGGCGATCTATGTTATCTCTAACATAAATCCGGTCGAATATTTATATTGACCGGCCTCAATGAGTTGGCGTTTGGCGAAATGGGCCTTGTTCTTGTCCCATATGACTTGCACTTCAAACAATAAAAGTCGGTCAAAGGACAAGCGATTTGCGATCTCTTGGTACGCCAACCCAGATAGCGAGGGCCTTGATTGAGCTATATGATGATCTTAGGATGAAGTTCAAGAAGTCAACACTACATCGCACCAACAGATATGGCGATTGTATTTTGTGAACTTCTCGGGCCACTAATGTGGCAAGTACCCGGATGTTCTAAAATCTCGGAGTCGGAGTTGTCTTGATTTCCCGAGGGAATCATGTCATGCCGTGCTTATTCACTCATCGAACCTTATTCGATAGCGTGCGAATACAGCTACTTATGGACTTAGTTTCTCAAAAGTTGAGTCGGTATCTCGGCGTCTGGCGACTTCGCGATTGATAGTTAGCGGGTCGAGGTGACTCTGAAGTTAGGAACCACGATCAGTCCCTTATCATCGGTAGCGTTGAAATGGCGGACTTCGTTGAAGAGTTCTTCATTGAATATATCGGCGCCTCGAGCGGCTTACGGATGCATTGGCGGCGTTAGGCGTATGCATGCACAACCTTAGAACCGAGCAACTAGTAGCGGTCGGGACTCACCAACTCTTAGTACCGATATATGATGAGGTACAAGAAAGGAGTAGTTACGAAAGGTATATCGACCCGGACCAAATGGAGCCTCGAGATTGGCTTTCTATTATCGACTTCGTCTTGCGGTGATACGCGGAGGCGTGAGGAGAAAGTCAATCGGCGAGCTCCAAGATTCTTCACGACACGAAACCCGGATGTTATATGCGTAGGGATACGATGGTCTTTTACTCCGATGCCTTTGGACAAAGAGGCGAAAGAGGTCGCCGGGAAGCACGAAAGTGAATGTGGTGCACACTGGCTGGTCCCAAACTCTATGATCGTATCGGAAGAATGGGCTATTATTGGCTAACAATGGTTAATGGCCTTGATGTATGCAATGCTGCAGCGTGTCAAATTCCGCGAATTATATGCATCGACCTCTGGCGGTTGCATCCCGACCCATCGGCCATTGAGACATGGGGAATGGGCGTTGTAGGTCCTATTTTTCCTCTGTCAGTCAAGAGATCGGTTTATCCTAGCAATCACCGACTACTTCTCCAAGTGGTGAAACAATCCTAAAAAGTAAAAGCAGTACCATCGTCAAATTTATCAAACACCATGTCATCTACGACCGGTGTCGAGACGGTCGTTACATGACAGCGGTCCTAATTTATCAATTCCTTTGCTCGAGGTTTTGCGAAAAGTTCAAGATACAAGATATCGTCGGCGACCTATAATCCGGCCAAATGGATTAGGCGGCGTTCAACAAGACAATCATCAAAATTCTATCGAAGCTTGTGAAGAATAACGAAGGCTGGGGATGATGCTTCGGAGACGGGCATATCGCTGGCATATGCATGCCATGTACCCGGCGACCCGTACTCCACGTTTCACGGTGTGGCAGTTCTCCGTTGGAAATCAAATTCCGTCACTTAGCGCTCGCCCTTTCAGAGATGGCGATCGAAGAATAACATCAGCGTCTCGAAGAGCTTGAGATGTTAGATGAGAAGCGCTGGAGGCTCAACAATGCATTGAATTCTATCAAGCTAGGATGTAGGGCTTTCAACAAGAAAGTTCGACGAGAACCTTTAAGGAGGGAGATCTCGTCCTCGCGGCAGATAATCCTCACCTCTAAAAATAAAGGTAAATTGAACCCAAATGGGAAGGACCGTTTGTAGTAGTCTGAGTCTATTCAAGCGGGGTATCGCCTCATCACCGAATGGCGGCCAGGCAATTAATGCTTAGATAGCGGGAAGTTCCTAAAGAAATACTACCCTTAGTATATTAGGATAACCCATTGTTACGGGAAGTTCCTCGGGGAATATTTCCTTTCGTTTCTTGAGGATAACCCTAAATAAATTTTCCTCCAAAATTTTTCTCACGATCAAATTCATTGGCGGTGGGCCCACTAAAAATTTTCACGGTCAGACCACCGACCAAAATCCCTCTCGATTCATTCCACGAGCGAGGGTCCACATTCAAATGTTGGTTAGCGATCCTATAAAGAGTGAAAGCTATCCGCTCTTTTAAGACTCTCAAAGCGGAGATCCGCTCTTAGTTTCTTTCTGGTGAAATAGAATACATTCTTCCTTTCCCACATTTCACTGGAGATAGAATACATTCTTCCTCTCCGGAAGCAGAGATAGAATACATTCTTCCTCTCTTGTCCTAGATTCTGGGTGGAGATCCCTCTTAGTTTCATCTTTCAAGATTCTCAAAATGGAGATCCCATTTTTAGTCTCTTTCCTTGAAGCAGGACAAAAATCCTTCCTTTCCAGCACGGAGATGAATACATTCTTCCTCTCGAAGCAAGAATAGGATACAAAACCTTCCTCTCTTGTTCATCCCTCATCAGGAGATAGGAGACAAGATCCTCCTTCCTCTCCACCTTGGAAATAGAATACATTCTTCCTTTCCCACCTCAATCAATCTTAAACCCGGTTCAGTCATTCTCGGTCAAAAGACACCAAGATTCATCTTGGGGCATTTTATCGAAGCCTAAGAAGGGATAAAGCCAGCGGCTAACTGCAGCGTTGCGGTTTAGTCTTTCTCCGATTGAAGAAGACACGAGTTCGATTAAGGGCATTTTATCCGAAGCCTAGAAGGGATAAAGCCAGCGCCTAACAGCGTTGCGGTTTGAGTCTTTCTCCGATTGAAGAAGACACGAGTTGATTAAGGGCATTTTATCCGAGAAGCCTAGAAGGGATAAAATCGGCGCTGCTGCAGCGTCGCCGTTTAATCTTTTCGATTGAAGAAGACACGAGTTGATTAAGGTATTTTATCTCGAGAAACCTAAGAAGGGATAAAGCCAGCGCTATCAGCGTTGCGGTTAGTCTTCGTGAAAAGCCGAAGCCTCGTTATTCAACATCGTAGCATTAAGTCTAAGAATAAATTCTTTTAGCACCGTGTGTAGAGGCAGTTTAGATAATCTACATGCTAGCCCAACTCAAGCGGTAGTTGGTAAGAGCTTATCAAACCCGTTGAGAGTGGGGTTGGCCAATAACCTAAAAGTCGGCCTAACAGCGTCGGTTTTCTTTTCGATTGAAGAAGACACGAGTTCGATTACGGGTATTTTATCCGGCCTAAGAAGGGATTAAGTGACGCCTAACATCGTCGCCCGGTTTAATCTTTTCGATTGAAGAAGACACGAGTTCGATTACGGGTATTTTATCCGAAGCCTAAGAAGGGATGAAGTCGGCTTCGCAGCGTCGCCGGTTTAGTCTTTTCGATTGAAGAAGACACGAGTTCGATTACGGGTATTTTATCTCGAAACCTAAGAAGGGATAAAGCCAGCGCCTATCCGCGTTGCGGTTAGTCTTCGGTGAAAAGGCGAAGCCTCATTATTCAACATCGTAGCATTAAGTCTAAGAGAATAAATTCTTTTAGCACAGCGTCGTGTGTAGAAGCGGTTTAGATAATCTACATGCTAGCCCAACTCAAGCGGTAGTTGGTAAAGGCTTATCAAACCCGTTGGTGGGGGTTGGATAACCTAAAAGTCGGCCTAACCGGCGTCACCGGTTTTCTTTTCGATTGAAGAAGACACGAGTTCGATTGGGTATTTTATCCGAGCCTAAGAAGGGATTAAGTCGGCGCCTAACATCGTCGCCCGGTTTAATCTTTTCGATTGAAGAAGACACGAGTTCGATTCAGGGTATTTTATCGAAGCCTAAGAAGGGATGAAGTCGGCCTAACTGCAGCGTCGCCGGTTTTGTCTTTCGATTAAAGAAGACACGGAGATCGATTACAGGGTATTTCATCGAAGCCTAAGAAGAGATTAAATAGCGCCTCACCACGGGTTCGGGTGATCTCTTGCCGTAAAGAGTACCGAGCCTATGTATTCAATATCATAGCAACAAGTCTAGAAGAGTTTCATTCTTTTAGCACAGCGTCGCGTCTTGAGCGGATCCGGATAATCCGCCGCTAGCTAACTCAAGCGGTAGTTGGTAAAGGCTAATCGAGATCCGAGGGCTGAGGGTTTGCCAAAAATCCTATAAGCATTATGGTTAATTATACGATGAAATAAAAGAATCATAATGAAGCATAAAGAAAGCGAGACATATTTGATTAATAAAAGTGAGATTACAAATCCTTAAACATCAATTTATGGGAACAAATTTGTTGTTTTAATTGGATACTTTATCGATGAAAGTTCTTTGAAGTTCGGAAGCTCGATACGAAGGACTCCTATTTGCTATTAAGGGCCTTGCGATCTCCTTCTCGATGTCAACCGGCTTACGCCAGAGAATTCAAACTTCTCGGACATGACCGAAGAGTCTCTTCCTTGTTGACCTTAAATTGACTTCAAGATGATCAGACTCTCCCTCGCCGCTTGGAGTTCTGTTTGAGCTCTGCTATCCTCGCTTCTCAGTGGCGATACAAGGCGAAAATGTCCCACGAAAAATGAAGCAGGACATGGTCTCAAATGATGCACGGTCTGTTGCATCGAACCCGAGTCGATAATACTTGAGCATCAGCCAAGTTGTCAAGTGAGCCTCTGTCTGTCTCTACATATGAGGAGAGCCGGCGCCTCAAAATCTTAGGACCTTGGTGCTTAACCTCCAAATGGTGAGATCATCGGCAATGGCACGGGCCACTCGAATAACCATCTCATTATCATGGTTACCCTAGGATCAAGGAGCGATCGAATTGGAGAGCTTGGTACGAGAAGTGTGTCTATTACTATGGCTAAATAGGAAAAGAACGAGCAATTTCCACGGGATAATAAGCGAGATGGATCGTCGTCGGACATCAAAGCTCTCACTAAGTCGTGAAGAGTCGTCATAGACCCTGCGAAAGGGAAGGAAAAGGGTTAAAAACTCCCAAAATCAAAAAATCAACATGAGTATTGGCAGTGAAAGGGTTCATACTTGTAAAGCCGACTCCTTGCCCTAATGAAACGGTGAAAGCGGCGGTCGGTGGCGCATCGGCGATCTCGATCGGTATCTCAACTACGCGTCCGACATATCAGCGGTTCGCGGTGACTCACGGAAGAATAGCGACCTCAATGTCATCGGGGCGAGTCATTATCAGCGAGACATTTTCAATCATAGGCGTACTATTTAAAATTGAATAGTCCTATGATTATCGGGGAAGAGAGTTTACCTTCAAAGGAATCTGCCTCGATATCCCTAGGAGTTCCTAACTCAAGCTCAGTATCGCCATGAGCAGGAGCGTCTCGGGGTAAATCGCGCATCAAATCCTCGAAGTCCTCCATCGAAAAAGTGACATAAGGCGAAGCATAGATAAGAAGCTGAGGAAACAAATTTCATGTCTTTGCAAGTCTTTGTCGGGTAGAAAAATACTAATATTAGATGAACCAGGTTTCCAATCTGATCCTATGTTGGTATTCTCGGGCTCTCCGTCCATAGCTCTGAGTACTTGCTCCAATTTGGACTCGACAAAATCGAGGAAGGGAAAATCAAAATTGGCGTCCCCACCAATTCTCACCACGGAGGAAATCGTGAGATTCATAAAGCTGGGATGATCGAGAAGGTTATGGGTTAGCGAACATTACCCCATCACGGCCGAGTCTTAGCTTTCGAATCAAGTTAATGGTCAGAGGCTGAGATCTGTGGACAAGTCTCTTTAAGCAAAGGAACTCCATTCGAGTTTGTCCCCATTACAGAGGCGGACCGCCTCTCTTCTGGTATGAAAAGATAAATCGAGAGGCAGACTAGGATATCATAGGAGGGATTATGGGTATTTATAACAACCCCATATGAACCCAATCCCCTTTGAATGAGGAGTCCTAATTGGCGATGATGGGGAATTCTAATTGGAGCCCAATTGGATATCTAAAAGGAATCCAAATCAACTCAATAATTTACCGTCCTCTTTCCTAAATATTTGGAAAGATTTTGGAGAGGTTAGGGCTCAATGTTACCGAGTATTCTCCCGTTGCCTAATCCTACTCCAACTAGGATTACAGTATAAGCTGTTTCCTAATTTGTCGAGAAGTTCCCAAAAGAATATTTTCACAAAAATATTCTTAGGGATAACTTCGATAAATGCGGATCATCGGCAGCCAATCAGCGTCGCTTAATCCTACTCAATTAGGATTATGGTATAAAGCTGTTTCCTAATTTAGAGAAGTTCACGGAGAATACTACCATATTCTTAAGGATAACTTCGATAATCTTCAATTTCCTCCGCTGTGGAAAAAATTGATGAATTCTAGAGAGGCTTATATGGGCCGAACAAGCGTTCTACACGGAAAGAACTATGTACGGTGCCGATTAGATGCGTCGCCGCAGGGGCCTAATCGGCAATTGGGGACTAGAACAAATCCCAGGAAGAATACCTCCCACCGTGGATGAATGCACTCCAACAAGGAGTAATACAATAGCGATGCCAACCAACGCATCGTCGCCGAAGGATTCACCGATCAACGGTTCGGATCCACGTAAGATCGCACGCCAGTCAACGCGTTGCATTCGCCGATTAAAGGCTGAAATCTATATAGTTTAACGCGTCGCAACGAAGAATTTCCCCCGATCAACGGAGAAATCTCGATGGTCAATTGGACGTCAATTCACTAACACGAGTCAACAACAAATGAACTCAATTAGCTGCAGTTCGAAATTCCAACAATGGTCAAGCAATAAATGCAGCACCGTAACACCCCCAGGTATCCTACAAAGCACTGGAGAACCTGATGAAATTGCCCTAGAGAGGGGTGAATAGGGCAATATGCTAATCTAATCCGAATTAATGCCAAATTAAAACTAATTAACAAATATATATCCTAGCAAGTATGATATACAATGAATAATATGCAAGGATATGTAATATACACAAAGAGTAAACAAATGTAAATAAGTGTAAATAAGATAGGGAGATAAAATAAATGAGAGCAAGGCAATAAAGATAAACAAGATGAATGCGCCAAGCAAACTCCAAACACAATAATATGTTCACGAGGTTCGGTCAACCCACGACCTACGTCACCGCTCCTCACGTCGAGGAGATCTCCACTATATCAACCGGGTTTTCTATGCTCACCCGAATAACGTTTACACCACACTATCTCGGTTTTCTAGCTCACGAAAACTTTACAATCACTCACAATGTACTTACACTACTACCACCTCAAGTGTTGGTCTCTAGTCCGTGTCTCCCTCAAGTGCCGGTTACCACCTCTCCCTAGGCTTTACTACCGGCGTCACTCCTCTTGGGACAACCCCATCTCTCACCACACACTCCTCTCGGTGTACTAGTGTAATACAATGTGATCTCACAATTAAAGCTCACAAATACAAATGTTTGATCTCTATGGATGAGAACTCAATTAAGCACAACTCAATGTTACAAACTCTCACAACCCCAATATACTATGTATGAAAATACTAAAAGCTCAAGTGGGTGTGTGTAACAATGAGATTTAATCAAAACTAAACTCAAATAAATTCTAGCTTATGGAAATGAAAATCAAACATATAAATCGCTAGATATGAGTTTAGAAAAACTTCTCTAGATGACAAGAGAGAAGGAGAAGAGTTGAATGCTCAAACACCAAAGGATGATCTCCTCAAGCTCTTGTGAAAGTTTCTTCACAAACTAAACTTCCAAACAAACTAAATAAACACTTAAACTCTTCAAAAACGTGTTTAAAACCTTCTTAATTGTTACTGAAATAAATGAGGGCATGGGGTATATATAGGATGAAGAGACAAGGCCTAAAACCAAGAAAATCCCAGCAAAAACGTTCAAAAATAAAAACTAGCCGTTACTAGCCGTTATAGGCTGAAAAGACCTAAATACCCCAAAATCCAGCATTCGGAAACTTGTATATCTGGTTTTGTAAAATAAATTAAAAATAGTAAATCAACTCCACAAATCATGAAATTTTGAGAGAAGTTTCTAAACATGTATATGAACATGTTAGAGAAAAGAATTCTAAAATATCACTTCCCATTTGTGATAAATAATTGTTCAAGACAGATATTTTAGATTCTGAAAAACTGCTAAAATGCTTGACATTGTAAAATCAATTTGACATAGTAAATCAACTCCAAATATTATGAAATATTTAGAGAAGGTTATAAAGATATATATAAACATATTACAAAAATAATTTCTGAAATATCACTTTCCATTTGTGAGAAATAATTATTTGAACACAGATAAACAGTTTCTAAAAGCTGCTGAAAACTTCTTTTGTAAACTCAATTGAAACAAAACAACTCCAAAATTAGTAAAAATTGGGAAAAGGTTTGTATATATAAAGATAAACATGTAAACGAAAATTTTCAAATTGCATTTCCATTGTTAAAACTCAATTATTTTGCAAAAACATAAAAAGGCGATATGTGAAAAGCATGATTTTGAACATGAATAAGTATTGACATCTTGTGATTTGGTTTATGGACTTTATATAAGATATAAATTAATGTGATAAAAATCAATGAACCATGGATACAATAAATTCTCAATTTTAACTTGTTTTATAATAGAAACAAAAAGTGTGTATCGTGCATGTTAGGTTGCATGTTTGAAAAGATATAAACTTGAAAAAGTTATAAAATCGTATGTCGTTAAGTCTATAATCCAAAATGGTGATAAATCAAAATAAATGTGTGTGTGTGAATCTTGAGCTCTAAGTATAAACACACAAGTATAAACCTAAACTAATGTACCCAAGCTTGAGATTTACAATAAGCATGTCTTGGCTCTGGATGAAGCTTGATCTTGAATCTTGACTTGAATTGCATTGCTTCACTCCACTATTCCTCCCATCCTCCAATGGATATGATGGCGTAAACAAGTCCATCCATCCTCAACACCTTGTTTGCCTAGAATAAACATGAAAACACAAACACTAGACAAACAAGATTAGTTATAAATTATTTGTTAAAACATCATCAAAACTAAGGAACTAACACCGAGAGGATGGAGGAATCAACATCGGAGCTAATCTCAAAAGAAATTCATCTATCGACTTCCGGGTCAAGAACTCGACAACGGCCGACAAAAAAATGCAATACCGTAATACCTTCAAAGAATCCTACAAAGCACCGGAAAGACTAAAAGGAGTGAGAGATCAAACACCTGTCATTCACAAGTCCCATCACCGATTGAAGGGTGAAGGGTTTCATCATGTTCAAAGCATCATCCTGCACTCATCAAGAATCGACCGAGATGCTTTGGAGGGGGTATCTCAGAGGCTTATAAAATTGCTATCGCACCAACAAGACTCGTAAACGTGGGTTGACAATCGACGATCCACACCATTACCCGTAACTCACGACGACGCCGATTACGCCACAAAATGCGTAGAGCGAGTCGACGAGCACATGAAGTGAGTCGGCAAGACGTACAAGCCAATGAAACGACGTGTCGAGTTGACTAAACTCAAACGCTGACAGACGGAATCAACCGTATTTAGTCCGCCAATGCAAACGAGCCGCTTGAGCTCAAAGTTGATCTGCACGACTCAAACACAACGGCGACATCACCGAGAAACCAAGCCCGAAGACCGGAAACGACGGAAAACGATGCGAACCGGCGAACGGGACCTCGCCAGGTCGAGGTGGCTCGCCAACATAGCAGCTACCTCGCCAACTTGGTCGAGGTACCGCCAAGTGGTCGAGGTTTCTAAGACGTGCCGAGCCACCCTGGCCTGGGTCGAGGTGGCTCGCCAAGTCGGAACCACCCCGATTTGTATAAATAGGGGGTCTTCCGTCGAGGGGATTTCAGGAGTTCGGGATTTCGAAGACTTGGGGATTTTCGATATCCGAGAGAGCCCTCGCGAGATCACGACGCACGGCTCCGAAAGCACCGGCGGTAGCACAAGTTCACCGACGCCCGATCTAAGCGGTAGGTAACGAATTGGTCGAATCCGACAGATACCCTCTAGATTAAGCTCGCCTTAATCTCGCGTGGATAGCTGTGATTTCTCCTTGTAGATCTTCACCCGCCCGCCATCCTCTCCTTCGTGAGGCGATCCCGCAGCCATCCTCTCCTTCGTGAGTGTGATCCTCAGCGCTTCGCTTCCTTCGGAACGAGCCCCCACGCCTCAGAAGTTCCGAACCCGGTTTACACCAGATCGAATTGCGCGTGGTCCAATGGACATAAAAGTCCCCGCACAGCAAAGAACTCCACGCAGCGGTGATCCCGTAAAATAGAGATCCTCGTGTTTGTTCAAAAGGATAAAAGATTGTAATTTTTGTTTCCATTTATGCGTTAAAATAAAAGGCATTTCTTTTAATTTTGTTGTAGGCCAAAGAAGCCGTAAACTAATTCAAGGACAATGAATACAAAGTCAACTTTACCGTAAAAGCCGGGCGTAACCGCTGGGGAGCCAACGGCTTCAACAACGGCCGCCGCGCAACCGCGATCCCATCCCGGCCATCGAGAGGTCGAAGTTCGAAGTTCGACCAAAAGAAGTATGAGGAATACCTCTCCTCCTCGCCCGCATCCGCACTTCAAGAAGTCCAAGATGGTCTCCCGCAAGGAAGACCCAATCGCCTCGATGCAGGCGAGAAAATCCACCACCACCGCCGCCGGTCGCACAACGGTGGTTCCCCGCCCTAACAACGGCTAAATATTTAGAACCCTATCTTTGCTAGGGGTCGATTCCGCCAATGGCGCCGCGGACTCTCCAAGAGAGCCCGGCCGAGGTACGCCACCGGCTAAACAATTAGCCTGTGCAAAAGAACCATGGATGGGATCCGCTATGAGGCGGATCTAAGATCCAAGTTGACTCAGATCGGTCGAGATCGTAGCCGCATTCCTACGGCCGGGCGACCGAACGAATGGGTCCGAAGTCAAACGGAATCGCCCACGCTTCCGAGCGTATCCGAAGGCCCAAGGCCTCGCTAGCACGGGCTTTGGTGCAACAAGCCCGTGAGTTGAAGAAGGAGGCGTCCAAGAAGTCGTCGACAAATCAGCTAGCTTGGAAGCCCAAGTCCGTCGAGGCTTCAACTTCGACGAACCCAACATCCAAGCCCGGCTCCACCAGCAGGCCAACTCCTACTCCCGTGCTCAGATAAGAAATTGTGAGCACCTCAACAAAAGTGGTATTGACGCCGAAGTTACCTCCGGTGTTTGCACCCAAACTTCCCACGAGGCTAACTTCGCCACGACCACCAGTTTGCCGCTAAGGATCGCCAGGTCCGCTAAAGGAATCGCGTCACTCTTGATTGTGGGTCGCACCCATAAAGACAAGAAGAAACCTGTAGCTACCGGGCTTCAAATCGAAGTCCGAGAGGCCGTCGAAGATTCACACTCGGCTAGCGCATCGCGCTAATGACTTATGAAAGGCCTATTTTCTCGAAGGAGATGCTCTATCCGATGATGACAACGCTATACCGAGAAATCGCGGCCAACACACGATAGGTTGCTCGCATTCATGCCGACGAAGTTGTACTATCGTGTTGGGGTACGAGTAAATCCCGAGAGGAACGCCTCGGAATCAAACATGCCTTGCTTGTGCTCGAAACCGATCAAGGCGTTGTTATCGGTGCAAGCTGCGCTGACTTCCGGAAAAAGCGTCGGTCTTTGATAGGCTCGGCGCGAGAATGCGAACAAGTCAAAGCGCTTTCGCCAGAGAAAGGCCACCAGGCGATGAATTACAGTGTTACCATCAACATGACCCGGCGGGCGTCCGCGTTATCGTTCGGGGCATCATAGCGATGGCTTCGATTGCGGTCAGGGGCTGTTAAACGACAATTATCGCCAAGATGTAGAAGGATTACCCTCGGATGTGAAGTGTCGAATGCGGCTCATAATGGCTTAGATAATACAATTTCGGCATAGGACAACCTGGCGTTCATGATCGGCCTGAGAACAAGTGTCCCGGATGCTTGAAGAGGCCCTAACAAAGCAAAGGACAACTTTAAGCTTGAAATGGAAGCCATCACGGCGGATGAGCAATGCATGACCAGCGGATCCGCGATAATGAACGCCAAAGGCGAGGCAAGTCGTCGCAATAATGTCAACGGATAGCGACCGCGGACGAGGAAGGAGGCGAAGCGTAGATGATCGTCTTTGCTTTCGGCAAGGCAGCGATAACTGCAGTAGTTCCTCAAGTTTACGACGAGGCGTGGGGAAAATGAGAAAAATAAAGACCTCGAGCAAAATCAATACTTTGATTTCGGCTCAAGAAGGTAAGAAACGGGTATACCATGTCCTTACCCAGGAGTGGGAATCAATCTACGTGTCAGGCAAAATTCAACCTCATCAACTTTACACCGTTTGTGAGAAGGGATGCACTCGACGCAGATCTACTTCAAGTCTCATCTAGGTGTTATCTCGACGAGCCCTTGATGGTTCGGTCATTCGTTGGCACCCTTCGTGGGCTGCCTTGATTGGTACCGCCGTCTCAAACCGAGGCGTTAATAGGCGGGATGACATGGAGGCCATGTTTCTCACCAATTTCTTCGGCGATGACACGGTATCCATGGTCTTTGTTGGGCGAAAGCGAAAGGCGAGAAGCGATGGATAACCGTCAAGAGATTGAAATAAGGCAATGAATGCGAGACGATATGAGGAGAAGTTCATTCTCAAACTTGTCATAACAACTGTCATTGGGCGTGTTGGAAGTAATAGAGCGCACGTCAGAGACACAGGAAAGATTTAAGGATACGAGGAGAGCAAGCGGCGATTCACGAAAAGGGAAAGCGGAGAGGAGTCGACTATGGTGAATGCTCATAAGCGAACTTTGTCCCGTGGCAAAGGTAAAGCGCCGACAAAGTGCGTAGGCGCTAATCAAGCGTTCGACGCAACCACAGCGGCGGTGCAACAGCGTGCACCACGGCAATCGCGACCTCAATGGCGCCAACAAACTCGAGAATCGAAACCATCAGGTTCGAGGTTTCCCAAGACTTACCGTTCAGGGCGAGGAAGTTCCGGGCATCTTCAAATACCTTACGGAAAATAACAAAATCCAGTTGCCCCAATTGTAAACCAAGAGAGGCAAACAAGGTTACAGATCTAAGTGCTTTGCTTGCGGTACATCATCCTACAAATTACGCTACCATCTCAAGGACAAGATTAGGGCCTTGATGCGATGTTGAGTCATTACTCCAAAACCCTCTAAAGAGAGAAGGTGGGAGCAAATGCGGTCTCTATAAGCTTTGGATCAGTTCCTTGGTTGGTTCCAACAAGCGCCGGATTGTGAAGGTAGGAATGAAGATGGTGAATGAAGATCCTCACGAACAGCGTAAGAAAGGGCTCGTACGCACCACGACAACAAGCGGAGAAATCCTTTAGGTCCACCACGACTTCTGGAGGGCGATCGATGGACTACATCCTCGGCCAAAAGTCTAAAGGAAAAAGCAAACTATGCCATCTTTGCCCGGCAATTAGGAGAAGGGCGATGAAAAGGTGGTGACTTTCGATTTTGAAGAAGAGCATGATTTTTGCCACAAAGGTGGACACGAATACACTTACAAGTATCGGACACTCCAAATCCAAGCGAGAGCGTTGTCCGAACTGGGGTGGCCATGACTCCTCTCACTCGTGCGGAGAAAGGACAATAGCGACGGTTGCTAAAGAAAAAGGCGAAGCAAAGGAGAAGCGACCTCGGGTCGAGGCTCAACTCACAGCGGTCGATTCAATCGCCCGATTGTGAGGATAGACGAACATCGAGCTCTCCATCTTGTTTCGGCGTCATGGCCCGGATTGGCGAACATCCACGCGGAATAACTCTCTGAGTTGCTCCGTTGTCAAAGAAACACAGGAAGCTCTACAAGAAGCTGCGTGACTCACGGTGTTTCTCACCGGATCAAGCCGATTCGGAAGAATCGCACAACAATGCAACAGCAGCCAAGCACTTCCCACATACTTTTACAAAGGAGGATATGCGGGCGAGATTCAACACGATGGCGGCTATACTTTCAGGGTATATTGGCTCTAGTGAAGTTAGCAGGATCCAAATCGATCCGGGTTCGGTATGAGCATCATCCCCTGCGCCTCATGTATCACCTTGGAATCCACGCGATGGCTAGCATCAACGGGCAAATGATCTATGGGTTTAACACCAGGTCTCGGCAGCTTGGTAAAATCGGATAAAGTGCGAAATGGGGACTTAAAGTCGAAGTCACGCTATGTGATTGGCGGAGACTTCCTATAACTTATTGTTGGATTGACCTTGGATCCACGGTAACATTATAGTCCCATCTACTCTTCATCGATTAATCTCAAATATGTAGACCGAATAATGAAGTCAAGGCGGTGGTGCGGACAAGCGGCCGTTTAAGGGGATGGAGAATTATTTCGATTCTCTCCTCTCACGGTAATGAGTCGGCGAATCATCTTAAAGGCACGGACGGTGAAGAAGGATACGAAGCGGGCTTGATTATAGTGGTGGTTTTGTTTTAAATGACATTGTACCCTTGTAATCAATCTTGGCGATGAAGAATCGTCGGATGAACATTATGTGGCAAATTGCCGATGAATCAATAAATGGCGATTTAGAGTACCCTTTGTCTTTGAATGATGTAATGGCGGGTTTATACAGCGATCGAGTTGCACACCCACTTCGGTCATCTTGCTTTACACAAAAGGTTCCAAGACTCCTTTGGGACAACACTTCGTCATCCGCGAAGATCAAGTAGTGAAAAAGACTTGGTTTCACGGAAAAGGAGATCACGGTTCAAGCGCCGAATCATTTCTTAGAAGAAGATGAAGATGACAATGGGCCTATCCTCCACACATGAGATATAGTCGAAAAGCTGGATATCATGAAGAAGTGGGAGTGCGACTTGACGAGGGAAGGTCTATGTTTGGGACGAGGCCCTCGAGTCCCTCCTAAGCGGCATATGTCCCAAAAGGAAGCGGATGACTACACGCATTTGGGCGGAGATTGGGATATGAATCCTCCTCGAAGATGAATGCTCGTGGTTGATCGGCGACCATCTACGATGAAGAAGCGGATACTCATCGATTCTTGGTTTGGGATTACGACACCACCTCGAAGAAGCTTTCAAGGCTTTGATGTCAAATATGACCACGGTCGATCCTGCTACTATTGAGTGATGAGGATATGCCAACATGGGAAGACCCATGGATCCATCAACTCGAGAGCGATCTGAGATAGATTCGAACAAAGACCCCCACTAGGGCGAGGTAGTCGAGGTTAACATGGGTGACGAGGAGCATCCTAAGCTCATAAACATCAGTAATACTCTTCCCTCGAGAAGAAAAGTTGATAGCCCTAATCGGGGGTATATCGATGTATTAGCTTGGAGCTACGAGGACATGCGGGACTTCGACCCTAATGTGGCGACTCATCACCTCAACATCAAAGTGGATGTCAAACCTATCAAGCAATGCAAAGGCGGTTTAGTCCACAAATCTTCTGAGCAATCGTAGGCGAAGTAAAGAAACTCATAGAATCGGGATTCATCGAGGAAATTCAACATCGGTTGGGTGGCGAATATAGTCGGTCATGAAGAAGAATGGTTGATTAAGTGCGTATGCGACTCACGAGACACAGCGGCTGCTTGCCGGATGACTTTCCTCTTCAATCACGATGTCATAGTCGGCAATACGTGCGGATTGAAAGAATGTCATTCATGGATGGTTTCGGGTTACAATCAAATCAAGATGCACCCGATGATGCCAAGCACCACGGCGTGTAACTTCATCGGTGATATATTGTTACATCGCCATGCCGTTTCTCAAAAATGCCTCTACCACATATCGTAGTATGACTAAGATTTTCCGTGATCATCTCCGAAAATGGTCAATGCTACGCCGATGACTTAGTCGTGAAAAGCCGTGACAAGAGAGATCACATCAAAGATCTTAGGACAAGATTCGAGCTCATGCGACTCATCGCCTAAAGATGAATCCTCGCCAAATCCTTCCTTGGGATGTCCAAATGTGGTTCCCCTTTGTCATCACCAAAGGAATCCACGCCGATCCCCGACAAAGTGAAGGCGATTCAAGAATTGCAACCCCCGAGAAATCCGAGAGAACTCGGGTTGTAAGGACATTGGCGACATCCGACGGCTCATATCGAACCTATCCGGGAAGTACCAACCATTCTCAAAGCTGAACAAGAAGGGCGGTCGCTTATTTGGGATGACGCTTTGCCAAAAGCATTTGAAGAGATTAAGTCAGATTCTTCTAAACCTCCGTTTTGTCGCACCGCAACGGAAAGCCATTCCCGATCTACGCCAAGGCAACGGATCACGTTGCTTTACTCAGCGTTGTGACGACAGCCGTCACGTCACGTATGCAGTATTACCTCGAAATAACATTGGTCGGCGCCGAAGTCTCGATACCCAATGGTCAAGAAGCAGTGCCTTGCATTAGTATTCGCGATTCAAAAATGCGACACTATTTAGTCGACGACGATTTATGTTATTCTAACGAATCCGTCCAATATTTATGACCCAAAGGATCAAAAAGTTTGTTTGATTGACTTTAAAGGTTACAATCACACTCTCGATTCTGAGAGGAAGAAGATTAATTTGACTTCTCTTTTGTATGGGTTCTTGATAGCAATGGAATGCCTCACTCGATGCTCACGTAGAGATCCGCTTTCCGTTGACGATCAAACCAAAGTTATTGATGATTGACGAAGAACTCACTCACTCCTGCGTGCAAATCAAATCTCCAAAATCCAAAGTCCTTGGCTGATGGCTACTCACGCCATTTATAGGGCTTTTAGCATGTAGCGGCATCTTTGGAATTGTGGGAGCGTGGGCTAGCGGCATGGGCGTGGGTATAGCCCGATGTCCACTACTTGCGTGATTGTTTAACTAACGTTGGCCTTTAGGTCCTTCTGAAGCCGAGCCGATAGATGACAAGCAGCTCTTCGTTGGTAGCTGAACCTTGATTGAATGGCGAAGTCCTTCTTAGGCAAGCTTGGTAGATGACAAGCAGCTCTTCGTTGGTTGGCGAACCTTGATTGAATGCGAAGTCGCTACTTGGGCAAGCCGGTTTGGAGTAGCGAGCTTATTGCGTGGGTGAATCTCATGCGGATGCGTTTATGCATTTTGGTTGGATGGCGAGCCCATTTGTTGTAAAGTGGCTTCGTATTAGTGTCGAGGTTCATCGGCTGTAAAGCGAACCCGGTTGAATGGCGAGTTCACTGCTGTAAGCGAACCTCGGTTGAATGGCGAGGTTCACTTTGCGTTGGCGAACCTCGGTTGAATGGCGAGTTCCCTTTGCGTAGGCGAACCTGGTTGAATGGCGAGGTTCACTCGTAGCGAACCTCGGTTGAATGGCGAGTTCCTGCTGGCAGGCAAACCTCGGTTGAATGGCAAGGTTCAGCTGTGGCGAACCTGGTTGAATGGCGAGGTTCCGCTGCGTAAGCGAACCTCGGTTGAATAAGCGAGGTTCGCTGGCGTAGAACCTGGTTGAATGGCGAGTTCCAGCGCTATGCGGCGAACCTCGGTTGAATGGCGAGGTTCTTTGCTATGGCGAACCTCGGTTGAATGGCGAGTTCCAGCATATCGGCGAACCTCGGTTGAATGAAGCCCGGCTTGGCGAACCTGCGTCACGAAGGAGAGCTTAAGCTTCTTGGGCAAACCTCGGTTGAGCAAGAGCCCATGCTTGGCGAACCTGGTTGAGTAAAAGCCGTTGCTTGGCGAACCTCGTCGAAGGGAGAGCCGCCAAACTTTGGCGTTGAGTGCGAACCTCGGCAAACTTTGATCTTTAGGCGAGTCATAAAGCACGTCTTGTAGGCGAGCCTGCGTCAAACTTAAGTGTTGTGGGCGAACCTCGTCAAGCGGCTGTTGTGGCGAGCCTCGTCAAACCCTTTGTTGTGGGAGCCTCGTCAAACTCTTGTTGACCGTTTCTCGTTGACCCGTGTCAAGAGCGAACTCCGGCTCCGCGTGCTAACCTGCGTATTGAGGTCGATCCTGCGCCTTTTGAATGAGTCCCATTTTGAAGTTTGTATGGTCGGCCTCGTCTCTGTCGAGCGCGCCTTGAAGCTTTAACAACTAGGGTGCTTCGTGACCCTCGCCTAGAGGATTTTTTACGTCTACAGACCCTTCAAAGTTTTCGGACTTCGAATCAGGTTGTGTGGGGTGCGGAATGCTGAATTTCTTCTAACAGCTATCGGCGAACCGCGCGCCAACCTCGTCGAGGGAGTTCAAAGGTGAGAACAAGGCTACGAACCTGCGCACTCCACGGCACTAGGCATTTGGTTTTCCGGACTCTCTTTTTAAACCGCATCCGTGGCAATTTAGGGATTAGACCCCTTCGGTGACTTGTCACATCCCGGATCTCGTCGCGATCTGCGCGCGATGATCCGTGAGAGATGCGATATCTCGGCCGTCGGTTGGGTTCTTGAGACCCTATATATGGCAAGGCGAGAAACTCTTCAACGCTCATCTTCTCCACCATCAATCTAAATCGCTGAACTCCTCCTTGGCCTTTCGAAGCAATGGCCCCAAAACGGCTGGCGGCAAAGGCAAAAGCACTGTTGGGACTTACGGCTCTGCGCGCAGCCGTCGCCTTCACCGGTAAAAGTCGTAAAGAACATGCACTCGTCAAGACATGACTTTTAAAATTAGTGGAGTTGATTTCATGACATGATTTTATTTCGAGGAGAGAATCGATCTCAAAGATCATGACTTTCTAAGCTGCGCATTGGTTTAGCACGGCTTGCCTCATTTGATTTGATAGACCTCGTCGAGGTTCTTGATCTTCGAGATCCCATAGGGTCTGTTTTGAAACTTCGATACGTTTGGCGAAGTTCGATTCTTTTAGATGAAGCTTCGTTTAGTGAGTCTCGTCTTCTTGTTGGATGAGTCTCGTTTGGCGAGAATGGATCTTTAATCGAATAAGTCTCGTTTGGCGATGCTTTCGTTTTCTTGAAAGATGACCCTCGTCTTCTTGTTGGATGGTTACTTATTGTACATGAAATCCGTCTTTCGGACGAGTTTGCTCATTGATGGCGAGTTAGTTTGTGCTGCGAAGTTAGCTATTGATGGAAGTTAGTTTGTCTAGCGGATTTAGAAATTTGTCTGTTTGGCGAGGTTAGGCTCCTCGGGTGACCTTGTCCTTTTGAGGTGGCGATTTAAACCTCACGAGACTAACTTCTTCTTTTCTTTTGTGTAGTTGAGCATCAAGGACTCCTCACAGCATGTCGGTCTTGATT